>CAKNWT010331438.1:1853-12050 GCA_932066315.1 Andricus coriarius | reverse complement strand
ACTGAATAATAATATAATTATATATACAATAGATAAACAAATAAATAAATAATAATTTTTATTAAAAGAAGAACGATTTTATCAGAGTAGTAATAGAGAAAACGATTATTAGGAAGCTGCCAGATAAATAACTAAAAAATCCTAAATGTAAAATTAGAGCCAGTACAGACTAAAGATTATTTTGCAAATAATTGTTTATATTACCGTAACTAACAAATTGTTTACCTTAAAAGTAAATTTGAGAGAGAAAAAAGTTTGTCTATGTCTTATTCGAAAATCACGTTTAAAAATGAAGCTACATCAAATATAGGCATATGTTTAAAATATTGTTATTAAGAAAAAGAAAATATTGAGATTTTTGAAAAGTAAAAAAAGTATTGGTAATCAACGTGATTTCCTCAAGAGTTGGAAATTCCAAAATTTGATTCAAATTTGTTAAATTTCATTATTTTTAGATTTTCGCGAAAGTCAGTACAACGGGGTTCTTTGGGTTTTGCCCTCGGAACCGTTCAGTACAAATTGGAACCAGAACGACGATGTACAGGGATTCACACCCATGGAAAATGCATTTTTACCAAGGTTAATTATAATCTTCACCTTTATATTTTTCAGTTTGTAAAAGGTGGCAAAACGTCAGTCAACGATCGTGGTATAATTTTAAATCTCTCGATTTTTTAGCCAAAACTTGGGGAATAAAAGAAAATGTTGACGGTGAAATATCGATAAGAAGCATCGATTTTGATAAAATTATAAGACTGTCTGGAAGATACTTAACAAGTATTACTATAGATGTAGAAAAATTTTCTAAAATTTGCCACTTGTTGCCCAAGATTCAAGATCTGCAATTAAACGATGATTGCCTTGATGAGAGTAAAGAATGTCCTGATAAATTTCCGGAATCATCTGCACTTTGGCGAAATAAACAGGAAAAGACTAGCCAATGTACATACGACGCTTGGCAAGTGATTATCTCTTGGTTAATATCTAATGGGAAAAATATTACAACTTTTAAAATTTATGTGACGCATAGTCACTACAAAGAAGAGGATTTCGTCAGATTTTTGAGGGAAATGAAGCAACTGAAATGTTTTCATTTATATAACTGTGAATATCTGGACTGGAGTGGCACTCATCTACTTGCATTACCATTTGACACCATTCAGGAATTTTTTTTATTGAGTAAATACCAGCTCACTTTTGACATAAATCTATTGCCTTTGGTGAGTTTCTTTTCTCATTTGATAAAAACCCGATTTATGTGGTTCTTTGGGTCGGTTAGTGCAATTATAATTTTTATGTTGCAGATGATCAAAAAATGCAAAAAACTCCAGGCATTTGGCATCGAAGGAGGTAAAAGATATGGAGATGGAATATTGAAAGTCTTACCTTCACATGCCAACACTCTAAAGAAATTGGCACTGGAATTTGAGAAAATTGACAACCAATCTCTATTATTGTCAACAATATCTGCGTTCGTACATCTTGAAAAATTAGATTTTGGCTGTTGCGTCTCTGTTACAGATGCATTTCTAGAAGTAGTTGCAAAAAATTGCAAGAATATAAGATACTTGAGGTTATTCGGTGAGTAAACCGCCTACTTCATCAATATCAATTTCTACCTCCTCAAAACTTTTTTGTAATACTCTCTTGTGTAATAATATTGAAATGTATCTAATTGATATTGTTTCAGACTGTCCTCAACTAACTGATCGTGGCATTTCTATTATATGTAATTATGAGAAAATGACTTATTTGAACATAGGATGCTTGCCCGAAATAAGAAATCCACCTCTGGAAAAATTAACGAATTTGTTGATTTTACATTCTGATTTGAATAAAAAACTAGAAGAGGAATGTTTGTGCTCTTTTTTGGAAAAAGCGCATCAACTCCGGGCACTTGATGTTAGCTACTGCAGTTTTGTTACTAACAAACTTTTGAAAGTTGCTGCTGAGGTTATTAGAAGACGAAATTCTAATATTGGTCTTGATTTGTGTGCTATTGGAACTTTAGCATGTATTAACGCCATTGATGAAAAACCGCCGTTGTTGAATTTTGTAATAGACCAGGATATCATGTCGCTTCCCAAATATGGTGTTGAAGATATTCTTGTTGAAATAAACGAGCAAGAGGTTTCGACTTCTTAAATCCTTGTATTGTATAATTGTATATTTTATTGCATAATTCTTGTATATTGTATGACTTGGAATTTGTATTGTATTTATTCGAAATATATAAGGAAGATTCTGAAGCACGATTTTAAATTTTACGACTTTCTAACACCACAATTTAAAGATGGGTCACGTAAGGTTCCACAGAAATGATCAATTGTAACTTTGGAAATTGACATGCCAAATATTTTGATAGATTGAATAAATATGTGAGTTCATAGTGTGTTATTGTTATTTGGTTTATTACCACGCTGATTTCGAAGGTATCAATTTAATCGGTAACAGAATGATCCCTGAATGAAAGAGTCTCTCATTTTTTTATCTTTATAAAAATTTATTTGTACCACAGTCGGCAGTCCTTTTTCTATATGTAAGAGGTATTCCTCCAACAATATTCCTAATGTCTGCAACGTTTTTTTTATCTAAGAAACCACATTTCTTCTTATTTTTATTATTTTACTTTCATTAACCACTGATGTCAAACAAATAATAATGTAACATATAAAATTTTATTTTTCATATCAATTCTACATGCCAAGATCTTCTTTTTGGGTGACACCCAAAGGAAATAAGACCAAAATAAAAGCTTGTAACATAGGGATACGTCTTATTGTCATTTGATTTCCTAATCCCGTTTTCCACAAATGATTGTTTGCTAAAAATGAAGAATTTAAATCGGAAGCTGATTCTGTCCAATGTTCTAAGTATACGAACCATAGTAGCAACTTGTTACACTTTCTTATATTAATCTCTGTTAGGGTGGTCCAGGGAAAGGCCACTTGCAGGACGCTCAATATTTTTACAGTTTTATAAATTATATACTTAAGATCTACTGCTTGTTAAACAAGTTTTTTGCAAGTTTCGTATTATTCAATGAAACTAATATATAGGAAATAACAGCAACACAATTGTTGTTCAACTCCATCGAGCCAGTTTTATTAGACGTTAAAAAGTAGTCCTGAAAATTCTAAAAAGTTTAATGTATTTTTCAATGTATTATAAATAGTTTAAAAAATTTTTAATTCTATAAACTTTTTTTCAACCGAAAAAAAATTCACACCATTTCTGTTTTACATGAACTAATGGGTTTAAATCAAAAATTAACTCAATCGATTTACTATGTTACTAACTGTTTAAATAATTTGTCATTGTTGAAATGTAACTTTAAATTAGAATAATGTAAAAAAGTGCATTTTTTTGCTAGGTTAACAACAGATTTAATTAGCTCTTTTCATTAGTTACCCATAATTATTTTAATAATTTTCATTCGCATAAACAATTTATGGACAAAACAGATCAAATTTTCACTTTTCTGAATTACATCAACTAATTAATGAAACGTTCATATTGATTTTCTGTTTATATTCAATAGCTAAAGATGTGAATTTTTAAAATTTTGTAGACAAAAATTGTTCACACAAATGGAAATTGTTAAAGAAATTATGTTTAAGTAATGAAAAGTGTCAACAGAAAAGGAGCTAATAAAATTTGTTGTCAAAAATTAAATTTCAACAATGAAAAATTATTTACACAATGACTAAGATAGTGAATTAATCGTGCTGATCTGTTTTTTAAACCAATTAGTTTATGTTACTCAGAGAAGTTGTAATTTTGTTTATATTTATTTTTAAAAATTTGTGTACAAATGATATTTTTTCAAGTCATTATAGTTCAGTGGTAAAAATACCACACATACAAGAATTCTATCGAATTCGTTGTTCAGTTTGCAAAAAAAGCACATTTTTCCGCCTTGCTGTAGTCAAGGATTATATTTAAACAATGAAAAGTTAACTAATATACTGCAGATCTGGTCCCATCTGATTTCTAACTGTTGGCAGATCTCAAGAAGATCCTCCAGGGGAAGAGATTTGGCTCCGATGATGTTATAGTCGCAACTAATGCCTATTTTGAGGCCCAAGACAAATCATGCTTTCAGAAAGGCATCGAGAATTCAGAAAAAATTTGGAAGGATTGTATCGCTATGAAACAAGCCTAAGTTGATGAATAAAGTCGAATTTTGGAGACATTTTTTTTTTATTGATTAGTCCCGGGACTTAATGACCCATGTGTTATCATTATCTCTGCTGGAAGTGAAAAGAAACAGATCTATCTTTTTGAATAATTTTAAATCTTCATGATAGAAAGAAATACAGAAAATGTATCCCATTCTATCTCTATGTCAATCTAAATTCAGGTCTATATATTTCAATACCGTCTTTTGTATCCCATCCTATGCTTTATCTATCCACGTCAATCTTTTTCTATCTCTCTGTCAATCTGTTTACGTCCATCTGTTTATTTTTTTCCAATGCCCTCTTTTATATTTCAGCCTATCGTTTATCAATGCACGTCAATCTTTTTCTATCTCTTTGATAATCTAAATTCACCTCTATCCTTTTAAATACCGTCTTTCCTATCTAATTCTATCCTTTATCTATCCACGTCAATCTTTTTCTATCTTATTGTCAACCTAAATTTCCGTCTATATTTTTCTATCTCTTTGATAATCTAAATTCTGTCAATTACCATCGTTGGATATACGTTTTGCAGTCAAGACATCAAGGCAGACAGGAAAATCGTACGCCAATCGCCGTGAAAAGGAAGTTGGACCTCGTACTATAAAAGAAAGTTGGGATTATATCACGAGATACGTAAAAAGAATAGAAACTGTGAAAAAAACGACGCCAGAGTGAACGAATCGAAGAACTTATAGCAGAAAATACTTCTTTCGTGTTAACGACGAGCTCGTTCATGTTTGTAAGCGTACATTCTTAGACACATTAGGAACTGGACATTCTTGGGTTGATACGACACTGAAAAATCTCCGAAAAATGGTTCGTATTTCTCCTGATAAGCGAGGAAAATTTCTAAAAAGGAATAAGCTAATCAATGCATTGAAAAATAGAGTGAGGGAACATATTAATTCATTTCCACTAGTTCCAGCTCACTATACACTAGGAAAGATTCTAACAGAGAGTATTTAGAAGAAGGGTTTTCTATTGCTAACATGTACTCGTTGTACGTTGAGTGGATAAAGACGAAAACTGTGATGAAGTTCCAGCCAAAGGCAGTATAGAGACATATTCAATAGAGAATATAATTCAAGCTTCCACAAGTCAAAAAAAGTTACATGCGATCAATGCATATCATGGGAAAATAGTAATGAAGAACACGAAAAAGCTTTGCGAGAAAAATACGAAAACCATATAAAGAACAAAGATAGTGTCCGACACTTGAAAGATACTTCAAAGAAAGAAGCTAACCAAGTTAAAACACTCTGCATTGCATGCTATGACCTACAAAAAGTTCTAACAGTTCGCCTCATGGCGAAATTTCGGGATTTTATTATAAACGAAAATTCTCAGTATACAATTTTAGAATTTATGATTGCGCTAGTCATAAAGGGTTTTGTTTCGTGTGGGGATAGAACATAGCCAAAAAGGGATGGAATGAAATTGAAAGTTGTGTGTTAAAATTAATGAAAAATAAAACCGAAAAAGGAATACGAGAATTTCGAATGCATTCCGGCAATCGTGGAAGACAAACTAGGAATAAATTTGTTTTCGCCATGTATCTGTATGCAGCAGTTAAGTTTAAAATCAAAATCATTTATAGATTTTTCGGAGTAGGTCATACACAAGACGAAGGGGACAGTATGCACGCTTTAAAGTTTAATCGAAAGAAGAAGCAAAAACCAACTCATTTATGCCCGAATAAATGGATTGATTTAATTACAAATATTAAGGACAAATCGAAAGCGTACTCTGTTTTTCAAATGAAAACAGAATATATTTTATACTTTAAACCAATAGTAGCAGCACAAAACTGGGAACAGACACCGAGGGAAAAAAGATAGCGTGGTCAAAGTACGCGAAATTAGTGTCGGTTATAAAGAAACGAATTTTGTATTCTTAATATATGATTACCTAGCTAACCCCATAACTTTCAACGCTAAGAATTGAAAGCAAAAGAAGGCGGCTGATCAATCTGGAGGAGAAATTTCCCAAGTGAGCCTACGATTTTTTATGTTGGAAGAAAAATTAAAACTAAGTATTGGAAAATAATCTACTCATTAGCATTAGAGCACGTTATCAAATTTTTTGAGAAAAATGCATTTGTTTATTCACCATGTGCGATTAAACATTTCTGCATCGTTTGATTAACAATTTATTATTTCGTAAACTATTCATGAAAAATTAATGAAAATTTCAGGGAATGGTGAAAAATAAATGCATTTAAATATAGTATTCTGAAAAAGGTGCTATTTGTTATTGTTGTTGAATCATATCATTTTTTAATAAACAAATGCCGATTTTACCCTGTTCCACACACGATATTTGAAATTTTTTTAAGTAGTGGGAAGTCTGAACGCTTAAGATCTAGAAACCTTTTCAACTTTTTTGTGCTCGCTCTTTGGATTAATGATGACTTGGAGTTTACGGTTTGTTTTCCTGAACATAAAAAGTAAAATGAAAAAGTTTTTGATGAAACTCAAGAGGAAACTGATCCTCAGCAAGAAAAAACAATTATCCAACGTTCCAATCTGATAATTTGGATGAGATGGAGAAAATTGAAAAAATTAACAATACTTCCGAAAACGAATGTAAGTGCAGTGAAAAATTATTATCTTGCCGATGATAACAGCCGTGTCATGCCTGGAATGAAGGATTATAAATCAACCGTAAAAGACGGGAAACGTACTCAAGAGCAAAAAAGGTTACTTCTCTTCAGTGTCGTCGATTTGCATAAACTTTTTGAAGAAAAGTTTCCTGAAATACAGATATCCCTGTCAAAATTCAGGCAGCTAAGACCTTGAGAATGTACACGCGACTCGCGGCGCTAAACAATATTATTTATCATTAACCCAAAGAGCGAGCCATTTTTTTATTAAAAAATTATATAAATTAGCAACAATAACAAATAGCACGTTTTCAGAAATTTATTGTTAAATTCATATATTTTTTACCATTCCCTAAAATTTTCATCTATTTTTCATGAATAGTTCACGAAATAATAATTTGTTAATCAAACGATTCAGAAATGTTTAATCGCACATGGTAAATAAACAAGTGCATTTTTCTCAAAAAATTTTATAATGTGCTCTAATACTAATGAGTATATTCTTTTCCAATACTTAGTTTTAATTTTACTTCCAACATCAAAAATCATAGGCTAACTTGAGAAATTTCTACTGTCAACCTACGAGTGTCCAAACGCTTGTAATAAAAGCATTCCAGTGGAGAAAAATAATCTGAGAGATCTTTTGACTTTTTGTAAGAAGGGTACAATACCTTCTAACTATCACAAAAGCAGACTTTGCTTTTTAAGAGAACAAATTGAACTGAATTGTCGTAAACAAAAAAAAACCGTTGGGATTACTTATTGAAGATTTTTTATTAGTTTATAAGCTTAATTAAAATTAATAAAAATGAACTAGATTAAAATTGTTGTAAATAAAAAAAGCTTTGAGATTCTCTATCCGAGATTTTTTATTTGTTCAATAATTTATTTAAAAGTGATACAAATCAACTAGTTTAAAATTTTTACAAAAAAAAACTTTAAGATCATCTAAGATTGTTCATTAGTTTATAAATTTAATTACAAGTCATGAAATCTAACCAGATAAAAAATCCCAAACTAGAAGTAATAGAAATGTGTAATATATAAGAGAAACCTCATATAGTTATTGATGTTAAATTGTTTTATTTTTACAAAAATATACCCTTGAAATTTCTTTCTCAAGAATTCTATTTTTTCAGTTGATGCTCATACGTTATTTATAAAGGTTTATTTACGTTCTATATTATATATTAAGTAATAACCCACTATTTAATATTGTCGAGCACAATGAAATTGTGTTCTTTGTTTTAATTAAAACGATTGTACATCAACAGCAATCTCCAGATTTTTACTCTTAAATTGAGTAAACTTTAAGAATTGTATTTTTTATTTAATGTACCGATGTGCTTTATTTATTTGTATTTCGAAAGAAAATCCTTTGATTCTCTACACAAAAAGTCGTTAAAAATAAAATTAAACAAGTGGATCACTGTATATAATGTTTAATTTGAATAGAGCATTTGTAATCAAATTATTTTGCTGCATTGAGAAGATGTAATTGATTATCGTAAATATTTAAAAATACGATTTGAAATAAAGCCATACTTATTTATCCAGACATATGCATGCCAGCATTATTAGAAACCAATAACAGTTTTTCCTATAATTATAATAGTATTATTTTCTAATTAATACATATATACGTAAAAGTACCTAAAATCCATTTTCCATAATGACATAACTTATAGGTTAGGTTGAAAAAATTTTATCTAGACAAATTTGACATAAGACAGAAAACTGTAATCAACAAGATAATTAATTAATATTTCTATCAATGAGCATCTTGGAAACAATATCCTTAGTTTTTTATTGATTTATTTATAAAAATATTACAAGAAGGACACACAACACAGACTGAAGAACAGAAAACTACACATTTTTTGTCATTTTTATGACCGAGAAGAGATTCATTTTGAATTATTTATTAAAATCATGCTATTAATATTATTACTTTCAAAACTTCTTCATTTATTTTAAGTTCCTGATTTGATTTACGAATACAAAATTTCATTACTTCCTCCTGAAAACTTAGCTTATCTACTAGTTCTTATCCGTAGCGGAACGATAGACTAGTGCTTATTCATAATGGAATGAAAGTCGCTTTCTTAACGGTAACGGAAAAATAGTATAATATTCGTAGAGCCCATCGATATTGTATGAGAAAGAGAGAGAGACAGAGTGAGAGATGGGGTGAGGGGGAGAGAGGGAGAGAGAGGTGAGATGGAGAGAAGTGGAAGAAGCGAAGGAGTGATAGAGAGGGAGAGGGATTGAAAGAGTCAGTCAGTGGGAGAAGCGAAGAAGAGATAGAGGAGAGAAAGCGTTACCCGTGAAGCGTTACCTGTACTTCCCCTCAAATCCTGTGAGCATTGCTCATGAGTTGCGCCATCAAGTGGCTTAGTTACCTTTGGCGCGCTTGTTTGAAATTATTAATTTTGTTTATAATTGTTCACATAAAACAATAATTGTACATTCTAAATAATTTCAGAAGTATTATTTGTTGCGAACAATTTTCTTGTAAATTTAATCATTTTAAATAAGCGCACCAACGGTAGCCAATCCAGCTGTTGACGCAACGCATGCGCATTAGGAAAAGATCTCAAAATTTAGAGCACTGGTTCATTCGTGCCATAAGAAGTTATCACTTCAAAAATATTATATTCCGCATTTTAGTCCTGATTAGGTACAACGTACTCCCGCTAGCCAGGATCGACGGCAGCACTTCGGCTGAGTGAGGGGAAGCCGTGTAGTGGGGGAACCGTTCGCAGGTACGCAGGGCGGAATTGACGATCGCGCAAAATTTTTCTGAGAATTTCCCCACTTATGATATGGTGGGGAAAAATAAAAGAACATTTGAGCCTCAGGTACTTACTCCTGTTTCTGAGTAAGAAACATTTGTTTGGCGACATTCATAAGGTCTGCAACATTTTCTTGTACGTCCGTGCTTCAACTTGACTTTGATATTTTTCATTATATTTTCTTCTCGCTGTGAGCCAGTGAATTTTACGAAAAGTGATAAGAAATTAAAATACGTTGAAAAAATGGTAGGAGTTAAAAAATTGAAGAAGGAAACACAATCTAAAGCAACACCGGAAATTAAGTTTTCGGAAATAGACAAATTAACCGACGATTGTCTCATAGAAATTTTTCAGCATCTGACGACTATAGCTGACAAAATCCGCATAGAAAGAGGTACCTATTTTATATTTATTATAAATATTTACTTTAAACAAAACGAATATTTCTAAAGGCGATAGGGGAAACGAATAGGTGGTGGATAGGAAAAAGTTTGAAGTCATCCTATCGATAAATGATGAACAACTGGGGAAAGTATTACGTACTGAATTCAAGCTGGAACATTAATTTTTTTATTAATTTTAAATGATATATTTATCCTTTCGGTCAGTTCCC
>CAKNWT010331436.1:3590-40854 GCA_932066315.1 Andricus coriarius | reverse complement strand
GGCGAGAGCTTTGGCTGATTCAAATCGAAGGCTCAAACCGACGATGGATCAAAAGACCAAAAGACGCTTGCATCAACTGAACAAGAAGATTATATGGGCAAGACAGAATGCGTCCTGTGTTCAATGTGTGATTGACTACATAACATCTGGTAGACCGTTCACGGAAAGGGTTCGAAAGTTCGCCCAAGAACTGAGGACCTTGAATCACACACTAAACAAGTCAAAGCTGCTGACAAGCAAGCAGCATATTTTTGACAAAATACGGCTGTTATCTGACGTAAGGCGGAGAATACAGAAGAGGGTTAGATGGATCAGGGAGAATCAAAAGTTTCTCGCTGACCCATCTAGCTTGTTCAGTGATAACCCTGTTTCTATCAAAACCCACCCAAGCCCAACGAGGTAAAGACTTTTTGAAGAGAGGTATACAAAATCCCGAAAACACTAAAGTTGAAAGAAGCTACTGAAAATATCATACGCTTCAAGGAATTTTGCGCCAACCTCATAAACTCTGAGGAGAAATGTCCATCAATCACTGCCGAAGAGGTGAAAAAAGCACTTAGAGGCACGAAGAACTTTTCCGGTGCTGGACCAGATTGTATCAATAACTTCAGTGGAAGAAGTTTACTTCTACACGGCAACATTTGGCCCGCATATTCACCTCATATTTAAAGTCGGAGACGCCCATTCCGTAGTAGCTGTCCTAAACAACAGGATTGTTCGGCGAATCGAGCCTGTGTGGCGTGGATGTAAGAACAACGTGGCTCGAAAAAAGGTGTCGCAGGCTCTCGAGAGAACCTGCTTATTGACAGGTGTGTCTGTTAAGACGCTGCAGCCCATCAACGCGTCCTGCCAATGGCCTGGATTGAATACCGGAAAGCTTTCGATGCAACCTCTCATAGACTTATCATCTATCTGTTGGAAAGCTTGAAGGTGCATCCACACATAGTGAGATGCATAGAGAGATTGCTGCCTCTTTGGAAAAGTAGATTTACTATCTGATCTGGAAATTTTCGTGTGAAAACAAACAACGTCACCTTCCAGAGATGCGTCTTTCAGGGCGATACCATGAGCCCTTTGCTTTTTTGCATCACACTTCTGCCTCTATCTCTCGCACTACGAAATTCTCCTGCATACCTCTGTGGCGACACTAATCAGCGCGAGCATAAGGGCACTCATATATTTTAAATGGATGACCAAAAGCTCTATGCCTCTGGTAAAAACAAACTTCAAACTGCCATAAATATCGTCAAGGAGTACACAGGAGAGATTGGGATGGATTGGATAAATGTGCCAAAATTCATTTGAAGAACGGTAAGATTGTTGGCGTTTTCAAGGACCCTGAGCCTGTGGATATAAGTGTTATTAGACATCTTAACCCTGGAGAGACCTATACATACCTGGGCGTGCCTCAAAGCCGCATTCAGGACGTATCATCAGTAATGGAGTCTCTCTGAAGCAGACACAAGCATCTCATTCGACGGATTTGGTCTCCCAATTTTTCGGCGTTGAACATGGTATCTGCGACTAGCATGCTTGCCGTCTGGTTCTACCCTACTCGTTTGGGTTGGCTCAATGGACGAAGAACGAACTTAAGGCCCTTGATGTCACCACACGTGCTTGCATATAGATTCGTCATTTCCGCGATTATACATTTCACGCCGTCAAGGCGGACGAGAACTTCTGAATCTCCAGTGTCTTCATAACCGAATTGTTCAAAGTACAGCTTATATCGTAGCCAATGGCAGAGATCCTCTCCTAAAAATGGTCAGGAACCACGAGATGATTGGTGAAGGAGCGTTCCCTTACAAAGCTGCGGAGCAAGCGGCTGAGACCCTTGGCCTGAAGTTTAACACCAGAAGTGAGGAAAGTGCATTACTCCATCTAGATGCTCCACTTCTGAAAGCCGAAGTGAAGCAAACAGAAGTTCAAAAATTCCATTAGGAGCAAAGTTTTGCTTTCCTCAGATCATCAGGGCTCAATTCAGGTACAGAGGGTTTTATTTTCGCATGTCAGGACGTTGTCATTTCCACCTTAGCATACCGTGACCGCATTTTATGTCAAGAAGTTCCCAGCGAAATTCCCAGGTGCGAAATTCGGTCGGATGCCAGATTGATCATCGGCCCAAAGTCGGCCCTACTCTCATGGTTTCAAAAAGACCGTGGTAGTACGCTCCATCCGACTCTGGACAAGAGGTGGCCCGATCATCGGCATAACATTGGCTTGTACACGTCATCATGATGCACCCGACGTTGCAGTACACGATAAAATTTCTAGGTTCCGTAAATGCAAATTTTAAATGCTTATTAAAAATCACAGTTTATGTCATCAAAAGTTGTAAAATAGCCTGAAACGCGAAAAAACAAAATAATACACGAAGAAACATTATTTAAAGTGGGCGCAAAAAAAAAATGTTGAAAGAAATTGTTTAAAAAAATTTGAAAAAAATGTTTGAATACAAATTGTTTAGAAAAAAATTGATAAGAAATTTTTGAAAAAAATTTTTAGAAACAAATTCAAGACAAATGTTTGAAACAAAATTAAAAAAAAAAAAAATTTTGAAAAATAAATTTAAGGGTTTCAGCCCGGGGCTACCAAAACTTAAAAAATTTAATGGGCTTAAATTACTTATTTAAAAGTTATTTCACCTATACTCACGTTAACAGTTAATATATTTTACATCTACATGATATCGCATAATAATAAACAAATTATTGAGAAAGAAGAGTTAAAAAAAATGTTTAACTGCAATGCTTTGAGCTGTGGCTTATGAGGATGGTTTTTCATTGACTTTTATTTCTGTAGGTATAGAGTAGTGGGTAAGACTCCCGCCTGCTAGGCGATAGATTCAGGTATAGAGGTGGGTTCGAAACCCTGTAGCGGTAGAAATTTTATTTGTAATATAATGTTTAAAAATGTAATATATGTATTCATCTTAAGCAGGACCATTAACATTTATAGTGAAAATACTCGCAATCAATTATTATTAATTTTTTTAATACCTTGAACCTTCAAAAATCAAAGTCGGCCCCACACTGTTGTCCAAGGTTGGGCCGACAACAACTTAATAGATGGCCCATATATGGAACCAAATGTCGGGCCGACGTCAAGAAGTCAAAGGCGGTTGACCGTTATCATTTAGCTGATTGGTCCGACCAGTGGCGCACAAAGCTGGCCCGACCGTGGGCCGACGGTCAATTCGCACCTGGGTGGCCCTAAGAGTGCTTTATTACCATCTTTGTCGCTCTTACGGTGTTGGCCACGGCCGTGCCCTGCCGAAAGTTCCAAGGGAGATAGAGTCAATTGTCCAAAACGAGAAGTGCCAAATTTTCTGGCACTTCGATTTTCGGACAGCATTCTCCGTTGCACACTCGACGCCGGACATTGTTCTCCAAGAATTCGAGAAACGAACTATATTCGTGATCGAATTCTCGGCCCCATCCGAATACAACATCACTGCCAAGTCGAAAGAAAAGGAGGAGAAGTATCAAGACCTTAAAAGGGAGCTACAAAGACTGTACCCAAAATATTTGGTACAAGTAATTGTCCTTGTGATAGGTGCTTTTGGAGGTGCAAAACTATCACTGGTTGGTAACCTTTAAACCATACCCGCGTGCCAAAAATATGCCAAGGCACTTGCGAAATGGATGTAGAAAGCTGTCATCCTTGGGTCGCTTCGTGTCCTCAAAACACACGAGGGTTTCGCCGGCCTGTCGTTTTGATTTCATCGTGTCCTCTGACCACCCATCTCACGGTTGTGAGACGTGGCCATGAGTGTGATTTACTGCGGTCCTACTGTGAGCGGGAGTCATTTTTAGATGGCAGTTGCTCCCAGTAAGACCCTGCGGTGGTTGTTTAACCTTATTTTTTAATTATATATATATATATAATTTTTTTCCAGTGTCATACAACATATTTGTAAATAAATATAAAATAACAATTATGATTATATTAATTATAAAAACGTATGGTTTACATTTACATTTTATACATACATTTTATTTACATTTTATTTACATTTTATACATACCATGTTTTATAAACAAGTATACGTTATAAGAATGTTAAGTTTGAATTTAAAAGCTCTCTATGTAATTCATCAGCCATTCAACCAATCACTCAATTGTTTAATTAGTTTATTCGCTTATTGCATCACTACGTAATAATTTTTTGTTTACATTTTCACTTTATTAGCAACATCTAAAAATAATTGTCTCATCTGCGATGCTTTATTTATCAATTTTTGATATTTTCAAACAATAAATTACTTTTTAACTAAAAATGAAAAAAGCGTAGTTTTAATGAAGTAAAGATGCATATATGCAGCCAAAATGCTAAAATACGATCGCAGGATATGTACGAACCGATCTATTAAAAAAAACAATTTGGCTGAAAAAAGCCACAAATCAAATAGGTTTTTCAAAACTATCAAAACTAGAAGATTATCATTTCTTTTGGATTAACGCATAATTGTCCGCACTAGAACTTTTTCTTAACCATTATCAACGTAGTTTTACCGAGAAACGAAGTATTTTGAAAAAAGCTGAACACGAGTGATTTGCCCTAAAAAATAGGTCAAAAGTCGTCAACTTTGGGAGACCATAACTTATGACCTATTGCGGCTTGGTCATTGTTCGTTTCTCAAAATTACTCGAAATTGCATCCACTTTGATTAAAATTTAGAACATTTTTGGTTAAATTAACAGGTTGCAAAGTACATATATACAAACTTCAGAATTGCCCGAGTCGAAATATAGCCCCTATTTTGACGCTCCCAGTGGAAGTATTGCTCCTACTTTGAAGATGCTTATTCAACTAGCTCCTACTTTGGCGCTCCTAAAGATATTTTCATTCTATTTTGCTTCTACATAGGCTTCAGCCACTACACTGAAGCTCTTGCCTCTGTGTTCTTGAGTTTTACTAACGTCTCCTTTAAAGCTACAGAATCTTCACCGAGTTTTTAAGTTCTCTTTTAACGCTCGCTGTAACTTTTTGTATATTCACGCTCAAATATGACGTCGTTTCCTTGACGCCTGAGCTCACGTAACAAATACGTTAAGTCGAAGATAATATCTTTGTTATAGTGATAAATATTAAAATAATAATATCTAAAATTGCTTCAAAAGGAAAGAAGTTTGCGTTTATTTGGTGGTTCAGTGATAGAACACAAGATGTCATTCAATTGTCAATGATTATTAAGAAAAGTCGAGACGTAGGCTGTGTACCTACATTAAAGTGGAATGCTATTACAGAAAGGAAAACTATCCAATTAAAGGCAAAAGTGCGAGCTATTAGCGGTAAGTAAATCATTTTATTTGACATTGTCCTATATAATTATATTGTTTCGTAATAATGGCTCAAAATTTAATTTATTTGCGCTCATAACCTTACTCTACTCGCATCTGATTAGGAAAAACAAACGATAAAATATTGTACAAATTTGAAAATAAACGTGATTAACCCATTAAGGCCCATGCCAAATCTGGGCAAGATAGCGCCAAACTAACTATGCCAATCGTAGCTAAATCGACAAAAAAATACCCGTGTTTTTTCTTTTGCTATTTGCAATTGCTTATAAGAAATTATTTAAACAAATTATCAAAAAGTTATTATTTTCAAAAAACTGATAGCGGCAATCGATTTCACCGGAAAAAAACATGAAGGAAATGTATTTAACGTTTTTTTGTCAGACGTCAATTTGTTAGTGTAAAATGACAATAAACATTTGCAGATCACAGTAGCTGGAGTAACCATGCCAAATCCCAAGCAAAATATACAAGCGATAGCGCCAAACTAACTATGGTATGCCAATCGTAGCTAAAACGAAGAAAAAAAACCCGTGTTTTTTCTTTTGTCATTTGCGATTCTTACCAGACTTACCAAAAGGATCGAAAGACCTTGTGCAAGAATTTTGCGAATATTATCTCGAGAAGTTTTCAAGGGACATGATGGTTACCCCAGCTACTGGGATCTGCAAATGTTTATTGTCATTTTACACTAACAAATTGAAGTCTGACAAAAAAACGTTAAATACATTTCTTTCATGTTTTTTCCGGTAGAATCTATTGCCACTAACAGTTTTTCGAAAATAATAACTTTTTTATAATTTGTTTAAATAATTTCTTATAAACAATTGCAAATGGCAAAAGAAAAAACACGGGAATTTTTTTTTCGATTTAGCTACGATTGGCTTATTTAGTTTGGCGCTATCGCTTGTAGATTTTTCTTGGGATTTGGCATGGTTACCGAAGCTACTGGGATCTGCAAATGTTTATTGTCATTTTACACTAACAAATTGACGTCCGAAAAAAAACGTCATATAAATTTATTTCATGTTTTTTCCGGTAAAATCTATTGCTACTATCAGTTTTTCGAAAATAATAACTTTTTTATAATTTGCTTAAATAATTTCTTATAAACAATTGCAAATAACAAAAGAAAAAACACGGGTATTTTTTTCGATATAGCTACGATTGGCATAGTTAGTTCGGCGCTATCGCTAGTAGATTTTTCTTGGGATTTGGCATGGTTACCAAAGCTACTGGGATCTGCAAATGTTTATTGTTATTTTACACTAACCAATTGATGTCTGACAAAAAAAAGTTATATACATTTCTTTCATTTTTTTCCGGTAGAATCGATTGCCGCTATCAGTTTTTTTAAAATAATAACTTTTTGATAATTTGTTTAAAGAATTTCTTATAAACCATTGCAAATCGCAAAAGAAAAAACACGGGTATTTTTTTCGATTTAGCTACGATTGGCATAGTTAGTTTGGCGCTATCTTGCCCAGGTTTGGCATGGGCCTTAATGGGTTAATGAAATTTGAAAGGGCGGGAAATTTATAAAAATAATAATAAAATAATAATTAAAAATGTAAATATTGGTAATATTATTTGATTCTATTAACTTCCTTTATTAATTTCAAACTTTACAGAATTTATAAAAAATAATAATGTTTTCATTTCAATAGCACAATAAATAATATTGACAATATCTAAATTCTTACAACTTATTTTATAAATTTTTTTAAAAATATCCCCCCATTTAAATTTTCTATAATCGCATTTATTTTCAAAATTGTACATTATTTTGTCATTTATTTTTCCTTATTCGATGCTAAAACTATTTAACTTTATTCTTCAGGCGACCTAATCCATTTCAAATCAGGCAGGGTTCTACACTTGAAATAGCAGAATCTCTCGGGAAGAACTATGTTGTGTTTTAGAGGAAATTAGGCGATACATATTTTTTCAATTTGCAAAAAAAAATTAATTTGCAAAATTAAAAATCGATTTTCGCAGAAAGCCACCTTTAAATGTTTTGCCAATTTTTGTTTTAACTTTTACTTTGATAATGAAGATATCTTGTAAGTTTGATGCTTGCTAAATAACTTCTGTAGCCAGGAGAATTCTTTTTTTTTTGTAATCGAATTTTCTACTTTTTCTTGAAAACAATGCCAGATACGAAAAAATTTTAAGATAAAAGTTTGCACGTCTAAAAAAGTTCTATGAAAAATTTCTCTTGTTTTTTTGTGATATCTTTGACATCATTTTACGAAAAAAATTAAAAAATTACATTTTTAGGGGGAAAAAATTCTCCCGACCTCAAAAATGGTTTAGCTGGCATGACGCTGATAAGATGCCTTTCTACTATAAGTAGAAACTTTTAAAATTTTTTGGAAGGATAAAAAGATGGGATTTTTCAGCAAATGTATTTTTTCATGTTTTTAAAATTTGAAGAAACAAATAAAAAAGATTTCTGTCATCGTTTTCAAGAAAAAATACAAAATTCGATTGTAAGAAAAAAGAATTCACCTGGCCGCAAAAGTTATGTAGCAAGCATCACACTTACAAAATGTCTTCACTATCAAAGCACAAGTTAAAAAAAAATTGTAAAGAATTTAAAGGTGGGTTTTTTAAGAAAATCGAGTTTTTTGAAAAGCGAAGCACAAAATTCAAATACGCACAACTTTTAAGAAGACTTTTTTTCTTGCAAACCGGAAAAATCCATACATACATATTTCGTACCCGAAACATTTTGCGATTTCAAGTGTAGAGCAAGTGGCCACGCTGACGTGGACTATCGTTAATACAAAATTTTCCTCTGTTAGCAAGAAGGATTTGATTGAATATATCTCCAAGATTGCTGCAAGCAAAAGAAAATATTTAAATCAGCGTGAAGATTTGGTAAATAGTTCTAAAGAACCCAGATGCACAAAAAAACACGAAAGAAGGTATGAGAAACACGAGAAGAAACGTCAGAAGGAAAAGGCAAGGAAGATACAAATTTTTTATATTGAGTTTTTTCTGTACCACAAAAAAAAATTACTCCAAATCAATTACTTTAGATTCTCAGAAAACAGCTTTTCCTTTCACGTATATCATCGAAAAATGAACCTTTATTATGAATATCGCTTTAAAAAATATGTAAAAATATGCAATGTTCTAAGCTGTCATGGCCAAAAAATTAACATAATTTTGATTTACGATTCTATGAAAGTTCACTTTACGTCATTAAACCGAAAAAATTAAATAAGACAATGGCACGAATTTTTCGATGTGAAAATTCTTTCAAATTTCACTATTTTTTTATACAGATTTCATTCTTATTCTATCATTTTTATTAAGAATACAACACAGTACAATTTTAAGTTAACGAAGTCTTCACCCTTATTAATTTCGTTACTTTGCACTATTGTAGTAATAATTATTTTCTTAAGATTATTATGAATTTATTATTTAAAAAATATATAAAAATTTATATACGTATTTTACGTATATGTCGTTGAAGGAAAAAAAAATTAATAATTTTATATTTTTATAGGTTCCGAAGGCGAAAAACCAACGTTAGTGCAAGTGGAATCAGAAAACAAGGAAAACGAGCATGATAATCTAACTTATGGTGTTCTACAATTATAGTGTGTGTACTTTGATTTATGTATCTTACTATATTTCACTGTATTGTAGAACTTTGTTCGTTTTTAAAAACACACTGTTACTGGTTTATTATAGCTTAATATTTTGGGATATTAATAATTACTCAGTTTGAGTTATAAATCTTCTTTGTATTTTGAAAAATTCGATTAAAAAAATTATGAGGAAAAAAGAATTTATAACTGATCAGCGAAAAAAATATAAAAGTGCACGAAAAGAATATTAATTGACGAAAGATTAACAAAAGTTGAGTGAAACGAGGACACTGTTACATTTTGTATACAGGGTGTTTTTTTTAACTTGAGACAACGAAATATCTAAAAAAATACGCATCCTACGGAAAAAATGTCTGGAATAAAAACTTTTTATTTTCGAGGGGGAAAAAAGATTTGTTAAAATTTACCCCACCCCCACCCCCACAGGAGGCAGGGGTGGGGGTAACTTTGTAATTTCAAATGGCAACCCCAATATTTTATCACAGATTCAGATTCTCCTTTACGAAATACGTAAGTTTTATTCGGAAAATTTGTTTCGATTCGCGATAGATGGCGCTGCAATTGCGAAAAATGAAATTGTTGACACTACTTTTAGCTCTACCCAGGAATAACGACGCGGACGTAGGAGTTGTCTATTCCCTTCGGGGTGCTTAATTTCGGTGAGTCCCCTTGCCTCTCACCACAGGGATGCTTGATTTCGATTAATTATTTTACAATAAGTGCTCAAAATGGTGTCCTCGCACTTCGATGCACTTGTTAATCCGAGCTTTGAAAGATTCCACACAACTGCGAATTGTGTCTGGTGATATTTGTGCACAAGCAGACCTGATTCGCTCGATCATGTTATCACGAGTTGTGGGCACTTCTTGATAGACGCGATTCTTTAGATAACCCCACAAATAGAAATCCGGCGCCGTAAGATCTGGCGATCTGGCAGGCCAATTTACTGGACCTCCTCTACCGATCCATCGTCCATTGAATTCGCGATTGAGTACTTCCCTCGCGATTGCCGCATAATGTGCTGGACAACCGTCATGTTGAAACCACATGTTGTGTCGCACTTCCAAGCTTAGGTCTTCCAGCAATATTGGAAGTTGATTTTCTAAAAAGTTACGATATTTTTCACCGTTCAAATTTCCATCAATAAAATACGGACCGATAAGTTGATCTCCAATTATTCCACACCAAACGTTCACGGACCATGGACGCTGATGCTCAACTTCACGCAACCAATGTGGATTTTCTACACTCCAATAATGCATGTTGTGCCGATTAACGTTACCATGGTTTGTGAAAGACGACTCGTCTGTGAAGAGTACTAGATAAAAGAAATTCGGGTTTCCTTGTATCTGCTGAACCGCCCATTGACAAAATGTCACTCGGTTCTCAAAATCATTGCCATGAAGTTCTTGATGCAGTGAAATATGATACGGATGATAATTATTACGTTTTAATACCTTCCAAACACTGGATAGAGACATTCCGGAATCGCGGCTTAGTTGTCGAGTACTAACATGAGGGTCATGAGTGACTGCAGCTAAAATTGCAATTTCATTATCAACTCCAGTGACTGTTACTTGACGCTTCCTTTTTTTCGGTTGTACACTTCCGTCAGTGATGAAGTTTCGGACAACCCGGTAAAAAGAAGCGCGTGAAGGAGCACTTTCTGGAAAGCGTTGAGCATAAAGCGTGAGAGCATCATTGATATTTCTGCCACTTTCTCCATAAATGAGAATCATTTCAATCTTCTGTTGCTGAGATAGAATTTCCATTGTAAAAGTAATGAAGTAAGGTAATGAGGAAATACAACGACACCCAAACCAACTCAAACGAACGTGACCAACAACAATAACCCAAACGAAAGCAACCAACACACCCAAATCAAATGAACACAATCAACCTTCCTAATGAATAAACGTTAAGCACGGACAGACGCGGTTATCGCTCGGCCGGAATGACGTCGAGGATTGTAGACAGTGGAGACTCGATGATATGTAATGTCTACATCCAAAATCGACTGTCGTCAACCAACTGCATTCAGGAATGGTTTTCGACGGTTTTATCACATTTACTGTCCCGTTGCCAAAAGTTCAAGCACCCCGATGAATGGTGAGAGGCAAGGGGACTCACCGAAATTAAGCACCCCGAAGGGAATAGACAACTACTACGTCCGCGTCGTTATTCCTGGGTAGAGCTAAAAGTAATGTCAACAATTTCATTTTTCGCAATTGCAGCGCCATCTATCGCGAATCGAAACAAATTTTCCGAATAAAACTTACGTATTTCGTAAAGGAGAATCTGAATCTGTGATAAAAAATTGGGGTTGCCATTTGAAATGACAAAGTTACCCCCAACCCTGCCTCCTGTGGGGGTGGGGGTGGGGTAAATTTTAACAAATCTTTTTTCCCCCTCGAAAATAAAAAGTTTTTATTCCAGACATTTTTTCCGTAGGATGCGTATTTTTTGAGATATTTCGTTGTCTCAAGTTAAAAAAAACACCCTGTATATTTCATAAAATGTTGCATCTTCATTTAACAACAAATAGCAATTTTCATTTTAAGTTGCATAGAACTTAGGATTTGTTGACGAATAAAAAAAACCAAAATTATTTGGTATAATTATTTATTCAATAAAAGATCCATGTTGTTTTCAAAGCTTAATACGAAATTGTCGTTGAATGATTATGCAAAATAATTTGAAATATTGCGCAAATGTCCCTATGTTTTCGTTTTACTCTACTTTTGTTAATCTTTCGTCAAATAATTTTATTTTGTAGAGGAAGGTAGAATATGGAGCGTTAAAGTAGAAGCAAAAACTGAGCCGCTATTTTGACGCTCCAAGTGGAAGATTTGGAAATTTGTGCCCATTAGAGCGTCAAAGTAGGGGCAAAAATGGCATTGAAATAGCCTCTACTTTAAAACCTTAGCCCCGACAAATGACAGCGTGAAGAGCGTTAAAGTAGGGCCTACATTTCGACTCAGGTGGTGTTTTTAGCCTCTTTTTTGTAAAAAATCGGTCTTCTTTGTATATTCATAACTCCGCGCCTATTACAGATAGGTTCTATTTTTCAATTTTCTCAGAATTTGCTCTAGTTTTATTTTGCATACATTCAAATTCAAAAAAGCTCTTCAAAATTTTCAACCATTCACGTATGCCTTTCAAACATAAAAAAAAGAACTGTTTACCGTTACGGAATATTTCGTAACGGTAATAACGTAGTTCTAGCCCTAGCGTACCGTTAATAGTAAAAAGAGTCTTTTTAGTGGCCAGGGCTATATACGTATTAAGTGTAGTTGCCCCAGAAGTGCACCATTAATGCTTGCAAGTGTAAAATTAGAAACCTGCTTTGTTATATCAAATTCCATTCATCCAGTTCATGCTGCAACAAATAATTACACTAGAAATGTTTTGTTAAATTCCAATTTTATGTATATCACTTGCTCATTATTATTAGTAGAGAACGGATTAGAGCTGCTGTGATTTTGGGTGTCGCCTCTCGGCTCTCACACGCAGAGAACCCCGGCTAGACCATCATTTGTTCTTGATGACTTCAAATTGAAAGCGTTTGGAATTCAAGAAAAATGTATTATTTGTTCATTTTTCATTTTATTTTTTTCAGATTTTGAAAATGCTATAACTCTGATAATTTCATTTTTATCAAAAAAAATTGCAAGAATAAATTGTTTGAATTTCCGAGTACTACGAATAGCCGCACATAGAATTTTAAAATCCTAAAAATAAATGGTCTCAAAAATTTTGAAAATACTCTTACTTTTTGGATTTTTATCCAAAATAGCTGGCTAACGAACTTGTCGTTTCTGTTTATTCGCTAAAAACGTGTGCCAAAGCTCAATCCAATCTGATTAGCCTTACGAAAATCATCATGCCTAGAGGATACAGACAGACATACATATAGATAGACATCTTCGTAAAAATCGATTTTTCTGACTCAGGGGGTCTCGAAACCTGCAGATTTGATGAATACCGACTAAGTGAAATTTTAAATAAAACCAATACCTTCTGGTAAGAGTAAAAAATTGTAATTCAGACAATTTCATTAGGAAGGAGTTGAAATTAAAAACTAAATTGAATATTTCAAAGCAAAAGCTTCTGAAATTCTGGAAATCTAAATTTTTATTAAATTAAAAAAATTATGATTGATATAAAAATTGATTAGAACAATTTTTCTAGGATCAACAAATAAATTCAACTTTGTTTTCACCGTTCGAAATGGAAAAATTTTTAATTGTAAACCTTTAAAATTGAATTGTTCTAAAAAAACATCCGAAATAAAAACTAATTTTAAATGGGAAATATTAAAAGACTAAAAACAAATTTAGTCGTGAAGAATTGTTATATAAACACTTTTTTACACAAACCTTTAAAACTTCTACTCCATTAGCTAAATTTAATCGTTTAGAAATTAACAATTTTCAAATTGTCATTGATACTTTTCGAAATTCAACCAACTCAGTTTTAGTCAGTTTCAAATTTAATTATTTAAGATTTAAATATTCTTCTTCTTTATTCATAATGTGTCCCATAAGTGTTTGAATGACCTCCGTTTCTTACAAGACCATATACAAACTTTATATTATCTTATCCTTACTATTTACAATCATTTACAACTATTTACATCAATTCTTATAACTATCTCCTTACTTCTATACTCATTTCACGCAATTTTACTGTCGGAACAGTTAGCGAGTAAGAGCGAGCGCATCCGCATCTTAATCTACTTATAATATTACATAATAATAACTACTTACAGATCTTTACGCTTCTAATATATATGCAACTTCCATTTTCTTTTTCCTTTACTTTCACATCTCTTCTATCTCATTCTCATTTTACCATTTTTCCACATCTATTCTTACATTCTTTCTCATTCGCCCCTCTAGCCCCCTCCAACTCCCTCATCCACTTCTCACCCATTCCATCCTCCCCTAGAATCTTTACCACATTCTCTTGCCAGCTTTCTTTATCTTCCATTCCTCTCCTACATCTTCCTCATATATGCTCCCATGTTTCCTCCTCCCATTCACGTATTCTGCACGTTCTGTTCTCTTTCTCGTGCCAATACATTCCCTTCCTTACCTCGTTTCCCAATCTAAATTTTGCTATTCTAGTCCATCTTCTCTTTCCCCATCCCTTTTCTAAATACTTTGGTACTCCTTATTTTATCATCTTATACCATTTATTATATTTTGATTCCTCAATCATTACCCATCTTTCCATTCATTGTCTTTCCCTGTCCCTTTTCTCCAATTCCTCATAGCTTACTCCATTCCCCTCTCCTATATCTCTAGCACTAAAGAACTCCCTTCTTCCTTCTTCCCATCTTGTTAGTTCTACCGCCCTCCCTCTCCTTTCTTCTACCTCCTTCAAACACTTTTTCGCTAACTCCCCTCCCTTCGCCTCCCTTAACTACGTCTCAAGTCTACCAGTCCTCCAGTCTGCTCCTAGCATCCACCTTATATAACTTTCTTGTAAACTCTCAATCTCTTTCCTTTCCTTCCACCCCCATATCTCCGCTCTATAACTTAATACCGGCCATACCAACGTATCAAATAACCACATTCTCCTTCTCCAATATTTCTTGAACCTTCTTTTTCCTATACCCCATATGTGTTTCATTATCCCTGCCGCTATTTTTATCCTTTCTTTCTTTCCCCATCCCTTTCTTTTCATTTCTTCTTCTA
Source organism: Andricus coriarius (assembly GCA_932066315.1). Taxonomy (NCBI): domain Eukaryota; kingdom Metazoa; phylum Arthropoda; class Insecta; order Hymenoptera; family Cynipidae; genus Andricus; species Andricus coriarius. The sequence continues at coordinate 26,223 of CAKNWT010331436.1, read as the reverse complement.
AATCTGAGTTAAATATATTAAATAAAAGTGGGCTCAGAGGACATCCTTGTGTTACTCCTCTCACTAACCAGAAACTATCTCCTACTTTCTCTCCTACCTTTACCCTGCTTTTAGTCTCTCTCAAAATTTCCAACACTCTCTTTATTAATATTTTATAACTTTTTTTTTTTACTACTACTGCTTCTTTCTATAACTCTGGCCACCCTCCTCTCCATACTCTATTACACATTATCCATGCCCATTCCTTTAGTTCTGTCCCCCGATATTTTCAGACTTTATTTGGAATCTCATCTATACCAGGTGCCTTTCCATCTTTCATTATTTCTAGCACCTTGAGTATTTCTTCCCTTGTTATGTCCTCTTCCTCATATCTTTCTCTTGAATTCTTTGACATCGTACAGTATTAAATAAGAGACTTCAATTTCAGACGTGAAGGTGTTTCTTGGCGGTTATTGTGTGTTGCTGACTTCGGTCAATTATAGTGAGAATTGAGGTGAGTTAATGGGCAGAGTGTGAAGGAAGGGTTTTTGGAGTGAATGTTTGAATGTTCAAAATAATAGAAGTGAAAAAGTGAGTGATATTTTCAGCGCTTGAGTCACTTTTGGTGTAGCCTAAGAGGTTAGTTTATGTGACGTGTGGAGCAGGGTGGGGAGACGGGCGCAACACGGTAGCAGAGCCAGGGCAGGATAGGTAGGGAAAAGCACGCATGAAGACCAGGTAGCAGGGTGGGGTAGTAGAGTGGCGACAGAAGTTACGCAAGTTACGTAGGGCGATACAGGAGGATTACTAAAATCAGTTTAATGGTAGCGGGTACTCTGACGAGGAAGTGTTCTATACGCTGAAGCGTAAGGAAAAATGGGGAAAATATAGACAAACAGTAGAAAGGGAAAGATTGAGGGCGGAGAGTTTTGGTTCGATCGAGAGGTTTGTGAGCAGGAAGAGGGACAGGGTTGAGAGAGGATAAGGTAGAAGCAGGATCCACCCTAAAAAATCAGAAAATGTACAGAACGCTGCCGGGAAAAGACCCAAATGGAGAAACAAAAAGAAACGAGAAACGAAAGTGGGGAAGAATAGAGAATATGTTACTGAAATATCGCAGGATTGGAGAGAAAGGATAGGGACTTTATGAGAAATTTAGCGCAATGGGATGTAGTAGTGATACTAGAAAGGTGGCTAGATGAAAGGGGATGGGAAAGAGTGTGAACGAATGTATAACAGGGAAGGATAAGAAAGAGAGGAAAGAGCTAAATGAAGAAATAATAGTGGAAGAGGTAAATATGAGAGGAGAGAAGTGGAAGATAATGGGGGTTTGTGTGAACAGTGATATGCAGGAGAAATTAGAGGAGATGAGGGAACTGATGGAAGAAAATAAGCAAGAGATTAGGCTCATAACAGGAGGAGATTTTAATGCGACAACAGGAGATAGAGGAGGAAGGGAATGGGATGGAAAGTGAGGAAGAAAATCCAAAAACGAAATACTGAATGGGGAGGGAAAGAAATTGTTAAAGAGTCTAGGGGAAATTGGATGGTTTATTCTAAACGGAAGTATAAAGGGGGACGAGGAAGGGGAATATAGACGTGCAGGAGGAAAGAGGAAAACGGTAATTGATTATGTGGTAGTGGACGACGAGGTCAGAGAGAAGGTTAAGAAACTAGAGGTAGGGAAATATATAGATTCGGATCACTTAACCATAATAGTGACAATAGAGGGAGAAATGAGTAATAACAATAAGGCTAAAAAGGAAGCAAAAGTAAAAAGAGCAGGAAGAGGGGATTGGTTCATGGAAGGTAAAGAAAAGTTTAAGGAAAAAGTCAGGAATATCAAAATGGGGGCAGGAAATGTAAACGAGGAAATGGAAATAATGATAGGAGAAATAAAAAGAGTATTAGAGTGCACAAGCAAAAAAGAAGTTAGTGAAGGAGGGGATAGAAGTGGATGGGATGAGGAGTGTAAACAGAAGAAGAAGAAAGTAAGAAGGGAATTAAGAAAATGGAGAAAAGAGACAAGTAGTGGAGAAGAATATAGGAGAATAAAGAAGGAGTATACTGAGTTGTGTGATCAAAAAAAGAGGAGGAAAATAAAAGGTTTGAGGAAGAAGCGTAGAAGGCTTGGACGGAAGAAGAGGTTTGGAAGGTGGTAGATAGAAAGAGAAGAAGAAAGAAAAAAGCAAACCAAGATATTGAGATGGTAGAATGGAAAAAATATTTTATGGAATTACTAGGAGGGGTAGAGAGGAAAGTTAGGAAAGGAGGAAAAGATGGTGGGGAAACATATGAGGAGGAGGACATTACAAGGGACGAAATTGTAAAGGTATTAGATATGATGAAAGATGGAAAGGCACCTGGTATAGATGAGATCCCAAATGAAGTCTGGAAATATGGGGGGACAGAATTAGAGGAATATACATGGATGATGTGCAATAGAGTATGGAAAGGAGAGGGGTGGCCAGAGTTATGGAAAGAAGGAATAGTAGTACCCATAATGAAGAAAGGCACAGGGGAGGAGGTTAGAGATTATAGGGGGGTGACGCTGATGCCAACATTGTATAAAGTATATGTAACGGTTTTGTCGGAGAGACTGAAGAAAGAAGTTGAGGACAAAAAGACAGAACCAACGAATCAGGCAGGGTTTAGAAAAGGGATGGGGCGATAGACAACATATATGTTTTGAACTATCTAGTAAATAAGAGGTAGACCGAGGCGAGATAGAAAAAGTTATGGTGAGAAGGGGATACGAGAGGGATTAATAAAGAGAGTATCGGAAATTTGTAGAGAAACAAAAAGCAAGGTGAAGGTAGCAGAACAAGTAGGAGATAGTTTCTGGTTGGTGAGAGGAGTAAGACAAGGGTTTCCTCTGAGCCCACTTTTATTTAATATATTAATATCAGACTTGGAAGAAGAAATTAGGAGAAAAGGGTGAGGTGCAGTTAGGATAGGGAGCGAAAAGATATGTACACTGGCATACGCGGACGATATAGTGTTGATGGCAGAGGATGGAGAAGGGATGGCGGGCCTAATTACTGGAGTAGAGAAATACTTAGATGGGAAAAAGTTAAATTTAAATGTAGAAAAAACAAAGATAATGAAGTTTAGAAAAGGAGGGGAAAGAAAGGAAGAATTGACAGGGAGATAAAAGGGAATAAAATTAGAAGAAGTGAAAGAGTTTAAATATCTGGGATATACCTTGCAAACAAATTGAGATTATAGTGCTCATATAAGAGATAGGATAAAAAAAGCAGCAGGGGTAATTAAACAAATATGGGGAAAAGGAAAAAGAAGGTTTAAACAAAATTGGAGAAGAAGAATGTGGTTATTTGATACGCTGGTATGGCCAGTATTAGGTTATGAAGCAGAAATATGGGGATGGAAAGAAAGAAAAGAGATTGAGAGTTTATAAGAAAGGTATATAAGGTGGACGCTAGGGGTAGACTGGAGGACGCCGGGATGAATGGTGAGAGAAGAAGCGCAAAGGAATAAATTAAGTACTAGAGCGGGAAAGATGACATGGAATTTTGAGATGAAGCTGTGGGAGGGAAAGGGAGTGGAGTTGGCGAGAAAGTGTTTGATGGAGGTAGAAGAAAGAAGAGGGTTGGCGATGGAATTAACGAGATGGGAAGAAGAAAGGAGGGAGTTCTTTAAGGCTAGAGATATAGAAGACAGGACTGGAGTAAACCATGAAGAAGTGGAAAAAAGGGAGAGGGAAAAACAATCAATAGAAAAACGACGGATGATTGAGGAATCAAAATATAATAAATGGTATAAGATAATAAAAAAGGAAGGAGTACTAAAGTATTTAGAAAAGGAATGGGTAGAGAAAATATGGACCAGAATAGCATGGCTTAGATTGGGAAACGAGGTAAGGAAAGGTATGTGTTGGGAAAAGAAAGAGAACAGGAAGTTCAGAATCTGTGAATGGGAAGAGGAAACGTAGGAGCATGTATGGGAAGGATGTAGGAGAGGAATGGTAGATAACGGAAGCTGGCAAGAGAATGTAGTAAAGATTGTAGGGGAGGATGGTTTGGAGGAAGAGTGGATGAAGGATTTAGAGGGCGCTAGGGGAGCGAATGACAAAGAATGAAAGAATGGATACAAAAATATGATAAAATTGAGTTACGTAATGGTTATGTAATAGCTTAAGTAGATTAAGATACGTTTGCGTTTGCGTTATCGCTCTCTCTCTCTCTGTCTTTCTCGCTTGCACTTTCACTTTCGATCACTCGCTCACTCGTTCGTTAACACGTCCCAAATTGCGCTATCGTCAAAAATAGAAATAAGGATCTAGATATAAAATTTTCTGTAAATAGGTGTAAATAGTAAGGATAAGTTTTTATAAAATATGCATAAAGAAGGATTGGAAGAAATGGAAGTCATGTAAACCCTTAGGGGACACATTATAAATAAAGAAGAGTATCAAAATAAAAGACTTGATACTTGCACACTTTTCAGTTCAAAGGACTTGTAGTTAAACAATTTTAAATTAAATCACTCCAGAATAAATTCGAAACAATGAAAAATTAGGACAATAATATCTGAAATTCAATCCTTAAAAATAAGCAGAATTTATATCCAGACATTGAATACTGAAGCTTCTTTTATTTGAAAAATGTTCCAAAAAGTTCGATATTTCAAACTTAGTTAAGAAAAAAACAATTTTTCTATTGAACAATTCAATAATTTTTAAAATTTTAATTAGCTTCAATTTTAAAATTCGGAATTTTCAATGTGAACGCTAAATTTTCCGTTTTTTCCTATTTTAAGTTTAAATTTTGCGATTAAAAGGGAAATGGTTGAATTTCGTAAGGTATAATTGAAAATTTAAAAATGGGTAATTTCTAAACGATTTAAACTTAGTTAGAATAATTTAAGTATTTTAAATTTTTCGATTAAATTGAAATGGTTGAATTTCAAAAAGTTTTTCGGAAAGTATATATAATTTCGGGACTAAATTTTTTTACTTTCAGATGAAGTTTGGATTTGTTAAATACAAGTTCTTGGAGTATAGATTATTCAATTTTTTAAATATTCCCCATTTAAAATTACTTTTTATTTCGAACGTTTTTCTTAGAATAATTCGATTCTAAATGTTTATGATTATAATTTTTTTCCATTTCAAACGGTAAAAATAAAGGTGAATTTATTTTTTGATTTTAGAAAAATTTGTCTAATCAATTTTTATATTAAATCATAATTTTTGTAATTTAATAAAAGTTTGCATTTCTAGAATTTCAAAAGATGCAGTTTTGAAATATTTGATTTAGTTTTCAATTTCAAATTGTCAAATTCACAAGTTTTTACTTTTAAATCATGCAATTTTGAATGCTTTTAATTAGAAATGATAAAATTTCAACTTCATCTTAATGAAATTATCCAAATGTAAAAATTTTAGTTTGAAGGTTTTTAATTTTGAAAGCTTCTACCTTTTTATTTTATCAATTTAAAATTATATAATTTTACACGGTGTTATTAAAAAATAATGCAAATTCAATTCCTTTTCATTCCATTCGAAATATTGTCCTTTTTCAAAATTTTACCTATCTAAAATATTTTAAATTAGAATGTTTTCAATTCGAAATCGTTTCATACATTTTTCTCAAATTTCAAACCCTTTCAATTCAAAATTAGTATGAAAGCTGTGGCCCTCGACAGCTAACTTCACAGTGACTCTAATCCACAAACTAGTGGAAGCGCTCTATGGATCGCCGCGTGAAGTGCCGTCTTACCAAATCCGGACGCTACCACTGGCGAACGGTCTTCCGATTTCTCTCCACCGTACGCGCCAGGGGTACCTCAGGGAGTACGATCACCGTGAAAAACGAGAGTAGGAGTTTCGTGTCTTCTTCAGACCGCTTTAAGAGTAGTGTCTCTTCGAGACCTTTTCAGCAGGAATACCTTCTTGAGAACGCCTAATTCGTAGAGCCGTGTCCAAAGCCTTTATTAGGAATTTATTAAGAATTAGGTGTTCTTGAAAAGGTATTCCTGCTGAAAAGGTCTCGAAGCGGTCTCTTAAAGCGGTCTTGGAAAGACCTTATTCATAAAGTGGTTATAACCAGGAATCGATTTCCTTACGACTAGAATCGCCAGCCAAAGTCAATAAAATTATATTGCCGTTGTCAACCCTACCCAGGTGAAACCCGGGTAAGATCGTGGATATCGGCACGTGACTTGGCTGCCTTTCCAGTGAAAAACAGATTTGAGGAACGGCTATTCACCAGCTGAACTCCCTAATACTAGTTAGGATATTGTAAGGTTCCATGAAATGTGTTTCCTCCTAGATGCCATGGAAGTCTAGGCCAGGCCCACGACATCGAGCAGGACATCGGGAGGCCCAACTACAGTATGAACGCCTGGCGGCTCAGTTCGAAAATGCTCGAGAAGCATTCGAATACTATCAGCCGCCAGACTGTGAACCCTGCCCGGCTTTTGTCTTTTGCCTTTTGTCCATCAATAGAATCGTTTCACTGTTCACAGACTTATCCATTAAATGCAAAACGGGAGTAGTTTTACTGATGAACGATTTGTTTTTACTTTGAAAAGAATTCCTTTAACTATTAAAGGATTTCATTTGTTTGGCTAGCGGAAAAAGTGCGCCTGCGCATGAGTGAATATCGTTTAGAACACGATCTGTTTATTAATTGATAAAGTAATTAAAAGAACGTGGGGAATGATGTAGAGAATGGATTTCCTCAAAAAATTAGTAATCCCAGGTTGTGACGCGAAAACTTTGGAAGGTACGTGTACTGAAAGAACAATTTTTGATTTGCATAACCTCACTTTTCATTGCTTTTTACGCTTTTGACGTATGAAAAATGTGTACCGCACACAAAGTTGTATCTTTAAATTTTTTAACGCTGAAATCTGGAACGGATTGTTGTTATAGAATTGATGATTATTATTTTATATTTACATTAACCAAAGTTCGTCTTTTGTACATTACATGCACGTAATATCATGCAATAAGTTTTCTTTTAATGTACAAATTATTCTTTCTTTGGTCCGACAATAGATTTCACTTCAAGATGGAAGGAAATCCTTTTACAGTGAAAGGATAGCATTTGAAACGACAATCCTTTAACTGTAAAAGGATTTCCTCTCATGCCAATTTTGAATGGACAATCCTTTAATAGTGAAGGAATCATTTGACAGTCAATAGTCTGTTTTTATAGTGTACTGTATTTCAAAACTTTTTGCTCGAAGTTTACAGTTGCTCAAAATTCGCTCGATAAACGAAACGCTGCCAGGTAGAGAAGTCCAAAAGACGCAGAGCGTCAGTAAAAAATTAGTACAATTTTTTAAAAAATAAATTTGTTAATTCCTCTTGCTCTATCAGTCTAAGGATATACCAAAGTGTATCCCTAAAAATTTAATTTCAAAATTCTGAAGCTGACTAAGCACGAGCTTACGTAAAAAACGAATGACGGCTCAGTTAGACTTCAAAAAGCATTTCGGAGTGGAAAACGACGATTTGGAAAAAAAAATCCTACAAAAGTTACTGACTTTTCACCGTAGAATATAAATCAATAAAGAAAAATATGTTATTCCATTTCAAAAAAATGACTTCCGGTCTGAATAGGCTACTTCCGGTGGAAGCCGGAAGTTGAAAATACCTCCAATCGATCAAGCACATTCCATTCACTATAAGGAGGTACTGAATTTTCAAATTTTTTAGGTATTTTAGATTTTAAAAGGGGTGGACGGGTAATCTGAGACACCCTGTATATGTATATGTGTGTGTGTCTCGCTCATCTGAATATTGAATATTTGCATTCTACCATGAAAATTCATTATTTTTATTATTTTCCACTGGAGTTCACTTACACACTAGACATTTAACTGGTTCCCTAATTGTTTCACTTAGTACGATTAATTTAACCTTTATTTTGAACGAAAGAACGCTAATGTGAAGGGTGAGAAAATAAATTAGTTAAAATTTGTTAGTCCTGAGTGTTTAACACTCGATGGCTTCAGATTAAAATGAATGTTAGTTTTCTATCAGGTGCAGTTCGTGCCGCCATCCACATGCTTAATAAAATATAAGTTACTGATTACAAACTTCTGAAGATGACACTGCATTATACATAATGGAGCTCAGTATTAAAGACTGCGTTATGAAATTTTTTAATCTAAAGTAATAAAATTTTGAACAATTGCAATTTAAAACATACAAATTTCTAATGTTTTAATTTTCAACGTTTTAAGGTCTCCACTTTTGAATAACTGAATTTCTAACAGAGTTTAAAACTTTTTCAATTTTAAATTATTCAACTATTAAGGTTTCTAATTCAAAAAAATTAAAGAAGCTAATTAGATTATATTAAAATTTTTACAGTTTTATAGTCTTCAAAATGTAAGTTTTTAAGGAGATCTGGAATTTGAAAAAATGATATTAGATGAACTTGCAAAAAATTTTAGAAAAAAGTCAACATGAAGAAGGGAAATCGGGAAGGAAGTGACACAAATCGCAAAAAAATAGTCAAAGTAGTCGACGAGTGCCTACAAGGAAGGATTTCGTAGTCCATCAATACATTAATTTAAGTCTTGATAGAATCTTCAAACAAAATATTTTTTAATTTTGTAAATAAAAGTTTTTGAAAAAAAAATTATGTGAAACAATTATTATGTCAGCTTAACCATATTAACCCTAAAATATATACTTCTTCAATAAAAAAATGGTACTCAGCAAAAGAGAGTAAATTATAACTTATACAATTTATTTCAGAACCTGTAGAATTTTACTAAATCCATTATCCATTAATCCTATGGATACCTAATTTAATTTCTAACTCTATTTATCCTAAGTGCGCTGCTTTTTCAACCTTTTTCTAACGGTCTTCTGATTATTTTTAATTAATTATTATTTAATTAATGTTTTATGAGGGAAAAATGAAACGTGTAGATATTTTTTTTTAAATTTATTATGCACATCACTTTTTGAAATTAATATATAGAAAACCCATCTCAAATAAGTACTTCCTGCCTTATGTTAAAATAAAATTATTTTAGTAGTTCCCATAAAATTAGTTACAATCATGGTATTAAAAGGTTCAATTAAAAAGAAAAGTTGTAGAATTATTTTTTCGTTGTCCCATTGCAGTTCCACAGCTTGAATTGATTCAAATTGTGAAAGGTCTTATGAAAAAGTTGTACTTCATTCTGAAAAATAAAAAAAATTGTTCTTATACAATTTGGCAAAATACAGTGAGATGTAATAATAATAAGAGCATACATTTTTTGGATATTGTCACAGAAGGGTATACTGAAAGAAAATTACATTACATTTGCTTTTGTGCAGTGTATATATTTTTAAATCTACCAATTTGAAATGTATAAACTTATATATTTATTTTAAGGTTATTACAATTGTTTATTTTTTTTCAATATTATTATTTAATAAAAACTAAGGCATTTAATTTAGAAGTATGAAACTTTGAACACGCAACTAACATCCAAAAAAGACTTTTATGACTTTCAAAAATAATTAATTCATGATATTTATTAATTGGTAAGTACTTCAAATCAGATGCAGATATATCAAAATATATGAATTATAAACATATTTTATATGGTGTATATTTGTATCAAACAAAAACTGGGTCTCCAGAGTCAGTTTGACACAAGACTTTATGGGAACTTTTTTACTACATATTTTATGTACAAAAGCTTACATGCAATTAAAATATTTTATTAGAAACAAACATCTTGGAAAATAAAAAATTTGAATTTTTCAAAAAAAGCCTGGACCGATTTTTCCCATTTCTCACTTTAAAAAATTCGGGCAACATCAGATAATTAATTCCTGTAAAGGTCTGGTGTTGAGTATGAAGTTTAAGTTGAAGTTGATTGAGGTTGACCGTGAAATGTTATTATTATTTGCAAAAATATAAGATTCTTAAATTTTTTGCTTACCGCTGCAATCGAAGAGCTGACAACTATTAACAATTGGGGCCAATTTAATTCGACCTGAGATTATTATGGCCTGGGATACCTCCGCCCACGACTCCTCTGCCGGCGTCAGAACCGGCCATCTGAGAAAATGCAATAATGCACACTAGCAAAAAGACGGAAACAGCTCTCAGGGATGCCATGTTGAACGTTGAATGATTTTGAGATGTCTTTCATATGGCTTTATATAGTCCAAATATTTCCCCCATTTGCGTATTCACAGTGCTTCATAACAATGACTCTCGTAAAATGTCTTCAAGGTTGCCCAATGGAATGGAGTCACGTTTTGTCACATATAAGTACGTACCTTATATGTCTGCAAAAATAATAATTTACTGAAATCTACTGATATTTAAAAAGATACAAATCAATAAATTTGAGACAAAATCCGTTTTAAACGAGACGACACATACTCGTATTTTACCAGTTGTACTCTAAATTTAAATCAGACACAATTTGAGTGATTGAATTTATCAAGCAGAATTTGACCTAACACTCACTCATTTCTACTGACAAAATAGTCATTTTGAAAGATGAATCAATACTGCTGACTGAATCAGTCAATGAAAGTGACTGAATTTCAGTCAGTTTAAGTCAATAAATTTCAGTCAATTTAAGTCAATAAATTAACCATAAAGTACTGTCTAACACTTCAAAAGTTTCGGATTAGATTAATCAAAATTACTGATTTAATTACTGAAAGTTATTGATTGCGTCATTTAAAATATCTTTCTTTAGATCTTTCAAAGTTACTGATACGATCAATGGACGTTACTGATTAGATCAATTTCTCTTTATGGTAGAAAATAATTCGTTTTGGTTCCAAATTCATTTTTTAAGATGAATTTGACTGTTTTTAATTTAAAATAAAAATATGTTTGGGCTGAAATATCAACTAGTACATTTTTCGTTGATTATTCAAATTTTTTTATTAAAAATTCAGTTACAGTTATAAAATTTTTTTGTGGGGTTACGATTTATTATTCTAGTTTTAAATTTATCTGTTCATTTTAAAATGTAACTATTTTTTCCAAAAAGATTTTTTTTTAAATTAATTAAGTTAATTGAAAATTGTACTGTTCCATTTCTTGTTAAAAATGGATAGTTTTTTAGATAAAAATTCAACAAACTACTTAGTTGTAAGTTAAACTGCTTTGTTAAAAATAATTTTATTGTTGGTAATAATTCAGCAACTTTGTTGCATGTTTGTAGTTTTTTTAGTTGAATATCATTTTTTGTGACCGAAAATTAATCTGTTCCATTTTTGGTTAAAAATTGAGGTTTTTCAGTTAAAAATTCAACTACTTATTTGAAACTTCATGTATTTTGTTGAAAATTCGTCTTTATTGCTAGAAAATGAATTTTTTCGCTGAAAATTCATCTTTTTGGTCAAATTTACCTCTTTTTTATTTCAAATTAAAATCTTTTTGCTTGAAATATAAACAGTTTTTTATTTTAAAAAAAATCTTTATTGATTCAAAGATCAACTATTACATTTTATGGTGAGTATTCATCTTCTTTTATTCAAAATTTTACTACTGGCTTCAACCACTTTGTTAAAAATTAGTTTTTTTTTCCTTGAAAATTAATTTTTTTCACTGATAATGTAACTATTTCATTTTTGGTTAACAAATGACGTAATAGATGAACATCCAACACATTGGATGATTTTAAGTCACAGATTTCATCAGTGAGTCAAATGGACTGATTTCAAAAGTCACTTTTGACTGATTTTCAAGTGGTCGAACCAGTCACATTTGACTCATTCAAATTTACAGTGTGGATCAAAGTGTCTACGTACACTAAATAAATGTAGCTATTCGTACTGAAAGTTCGGTGCAAATAGCCCCTTTTCACAGGAATGCGTACGGAAATAATCTAGCTAATACCGAAATTTCGGTACACGCGTAATACAGCGTGTAGCAAGCATTGGATTGTTAATTAATAATATAAAATTTATAAAACCAAATTACTATGTTTGCAACTTTGAATTGTACAGATTAATCACATTAAAAAATTAACTTCAGAGGGATTGAGTTTATAATTTTTAATATAGAACATTATCAAAATGATTCAATACTGGATGCCTTGTTCTTGCATGGGTTTATTCTGCAGGAAAAATATCGTTTGAACTGACTTATGTTTAAAATTTTTGAAATCTGCTCAAGAATTCATTTATTTCCGAATCATTTCGAATTACGTGGATATTTTTTAAAAAATTCAATGTTTTCCTTAAATTTATTTTAATCTTGACAAATTAAAAATGAGATAAAATCATAAAAACATGAAATCAATCTTTCTAAACAAAACCTAAATCATTGTAATGTTTTGCCAGAAATCTTATTGTCGGTAACGGTAATTTTTTTGTTATCGTTACGGACTAAATTATGATATTCTAGGTTTTTATCAAGAAAATTAAAGTGCCTTTAATTTGTGGGCTCCTCCCAAAAAAGCTTCGATTGTTTTTTAATTGTTTGAACGCGGGATCTTGATTCCCACGGGGGTTAAACCACTCCCAAACGTAAAAAATCCGTTTTCTTACAGGTTTAATAACAATATTTCTTGTTTTACATAAATATCGTAGAAAGTGATCAGGAAAGGGAATAAAATTAAAAAATATGCACATTTTCATATCCTTACTTTTTCTGACGACAGTTTGCAATTTATAAGCAAAAACAACATGATCTTTATGTATTGTACGAGAAAATATAATCTTTTCACGTTAAGGGGTCGTTTATTCTATTTTAGAGGTGGTAATAACCATTCATAAAAATTTTATTTTTTTTATAGAAGTTTCTTTCATTACATAAGAAATCTATAATAAAACATTTGAAAGGGGTAGTTTTTGACCACGAAGGGTGCCTTATGTCATCTATCTTTGTAGCTCATGTTGTTTGAGTAATGTTTGTGATTATCTTATTTCAAGTCCATAAAATATTTGAAAAAGAAACTGCAGGATGTCTGAAAACTCATTTTTTGTTTAAAAAGGGGGAGTTTTTTAATTTTTGGGGAAGGTTTTACAACTTTTCTATACTTATTCATTGTATTTCCTTTTCTCACCACTTTCTACCACCGTGGGATCCAAGGTTCCCTGGTTCGAAAAATTTGAGGAAAAATCACAGTTGTTTTTTCACAAAATAGAAGCATTGTATACTGTTAGGTTGTAAAATTAATTTATTTCTTGTTGGAAATGCTGAGGACTGAAATCATTTAAATTGGTGAGGCTAAGAATACAAATTTCTCCATTTTCCTAGCTTCAACTTCGAAACTGATCACTCTGAAGTATTCCTCATCTAAAGGTTGTTTATTTTATATTCTACAATTTTGAACGATTTAAATTTGGTAGTTACTTATAATAACATGCTTCAAATAGGTTAAAGGCTTTTTTCTTTATTCCAAGTATTTTATGTCATGAAAAAATGAAAAACTTATTGGCTGTAAAGAAAAATTAAGGATACGTAGTAAGTAAAACATCAAATGTGTTTATTTACAAAATATTAGTTCCCCATTATTAATTTTATTTTATGTACTATTTCGAAGATCTAAAACTTATCCTAAAGAGTTTCATATATCTATGTATTATTGATAGGAACTTTCATCGAGTACTCGGATTCCGGAGTATCCGGGTACCCGGTTCATTCTGGGTAATAGCCGGGTACCCGGGTACTCGAAATATTTTTAAAATTATTGACCTGAACAAATACGACATATACTTTGTTTCTCTGTAACCCTGAGTTTACGAGAAAAACAAGATTTTCCAAACACTGTTATCACTATCATCCTAAATAACAACTTATGTTGTTTTGGGAATGATCAAAAGGATACTTCATCATTTTGAAAAAATTTGTGCTGAAAAATAGTGGTTTTAAATTATTTGATTTCAATGTAAATGCGCTTATAGTGCCCAAGGATATTTTTCTTTTAAAAATAAATGCAGCAAAATATCTTCTACAGTTTTCGAAAAAATGGATTTGAGAAAAAATAGTTTGTGCATTTAATGTTTCGCTTTATATTTTTCACTTGTCATTTTTTTTTTTTTTGTTGACAAATTCAAGTCTCATTATCTGAACTCAATTAAAGTAAGCTTTGATACATGACCTGTATTGAACACCAAAACAATGAATTGTGAAAAATAAAAAGCGAAATGTGGAATGTGAGGTGTGAGATTATATATAAAGCCATCTAGGTGAAGTCTGGCAGATCATATGCACCTCTTTTCCAAGCACGTTTCGTTTTAGCCTTTAACTTTGGACTACCATGAACTCAATTCGATTCGAACATTTTTTAGGCAATTCGAATTAAACCATTGGTTTGAAATTGTCACTTTCGGTTGGTGATTAAGATATCGGATAGGAACAAGCGATGGGAAGTGTCGGCTGGACTTTACTTAGATGCCTTTCTTTAATTTCACATTCCACATTTTAAAGTTTTATTTTTCACAGCTCATTGTTTTTGTTATCACCTATGAAACCGCACTAGGCCAAATTCACAGTGTCCCACATTGACAAGCCTATATTTAGAGAGGTCATTTATGTCCGCACCACCGAAAATTTGCAACCCTAAGCGATGACTTTTTTGCTAAAATTTCGGGTACTTTTTTTTTTTTTGCGCATATGAACAAATTCGGCCAGTAAGAGCAAACGAACATTGGTTTCAAATTATTATTATATTGATAAAACTCCAGTTAACTCTTGGATAACTCTTTCATTTCAATTGAATTTAATTTTAAAAAAAATATAAATAAGTTTTTTCCAACTCTGCAAATATTTCTAATGAGATTGTCTACAGGTACCGAACACATTCAGCCTATCTGTACGGAAAATTCGGTACAAAATTTCCTCTTTTCCACGTTCAGCTATTCGTACCGAAAAAATCCGGCACAATTTTTACAATTTAGCATGACTACAAAATTATGGAGTACCTTGAGTTAACCTAACAGTCAAACCCATTTTTGTAAATAATATTACTATAATAATATATATTAGTGATGGGCATTTAGCCGATGTCCGAATATTCGAGACTTTAATTATTTTTACGTACATAAATATAATAAATGTGAATAGATATATGCTCATTATAGTTAAGTGTAATTGGAGCAAGAAAAAAACTAAATTCTTCAAATTTTACAGAATTCCACACTTGTGAAGGTTAACACAACATCCATTGATTCTTAAAATATGTTCTCTTTTAACTTTTAACCATTAGTAACGATACTAATGCAAAATAAAAACTAATTTATAATGTTATGCAAGTTCCAGGGTTACTAATTGTGTAAGCCAAGCAAGGATTATCCCTGCTGTCCTACACGATTTTATATCCAACCTGTCATTATCTGAGGTTGTAGTCAAAGGTTTAAAATTTAATTTAAAGCTATGTAGAAGGTTCCATCTCCTCTCGTTAATTTACATGAAGAATCTCGTTATTCTAAAATTCTGGAGGAGCAGCTATAGTAGATTTTAAAACAAGCGGGATACAGCGTCTATTACCAACGAGCATGAGGTTTGCTACGCAAGCGTAGGAAATCATGCGAGTTGGTAATCGACGTATCCCGCTCGGTGCACATGATGCCTTCCCACATCACCGCACCAGAAGGAGCGACCACGTTCTTTCAGAAGAATCTAAGTTGCGATGGGCAGTTTCAGGGAGAAGGGGTAGATTGGGGATGCGCATAGCATTAATTAATTCTCTATAGGACTAACTGCCACATTAGTTCTCTGTGACGTCACCAATCGAGTGAAGACCCACTTAGATTCTTCTGCACGAACGTGCAATTCGCAGGTTCCGGCACGGGTATTAGAGAAAATACGAGTATATTACATAGGTTTGGGTAGTCCATTACCTTTTTCGAGCCCCGCCAATTTTGCGGGACTTCTTTGATGCAGCCTAATGTTTAACAAACACTCATGCAATATATAGTCTATTCCCACTGTAAAATTAAACAAGACAACATTCTGAGAAAAATAAAAACAAAAAATCCTACCTTTAGTAGGCTCCGACTGATGTTCCTTCAGAATAACCAAATTTTTCTTAAGCGATTGTAATATGAAAGGGTAAAGTTCCGGAAAGGGAATACCTCCGATTGGAAGATAGAAAAAAAGTTGAGGTCACGTCCAGGCAATCCTGCTACTGGTCACAGAAATAACAATAGTTTACAAAAATACAAAAAAATGTTCTACGACGTTTTTGTGTATATCTTGAATTATAATTAAGCGATTTCACGAAACGAGCACTTAAATTGATGGCAACTGAATCCTGTACAACTTTCTATTATAAAGTTTTCAGATCGGCTCAATAGTTCAGATGCTAGCGGTTTTTATAAGTTGGACAAGTTGTATTTTTTGGCTAAAAACAAGGTCGACAATTCACATATCATCCTGGGAAGAATAGATATCGCAAATATTAGCCAAAATATTGAAATCGCTAGCATCTGAACTACTGGGCCAATATAAAAACTTTGCAATAGAAAGTTGTAGAGGATTCAGTTGCCTTGAAAATGAGTGCTCGTTTAGGGAAATCGGTCAATCGGAACTCAAAATATGCTCAAAAACGTCGGAAAACTCTGAAAATTGAATACAAAAAATTGAACATTGATATCTCGAATACCCTTCCATAAACAAATTTACGAGTGTAATTTTCGTGTTTAGTGGGCCAAAATACATGGGGAAATCATAGTGAGATATGGTGTGCAAAATGGCTATACACTAGAGTAATTTAGGTGACTCTGTTCAATGTCCCGAGGGGCGGCGGGCATCCATGTGACTTGGCACCAAGATAATTCAACGTACACACCTATTTCTTTCCAATGTCTCTGTGGAAGGCTAGAAGGCACTCCTGTTACTGATCAAAAAATAATGTAAGTCACACCCCTACATTTTCCCAATGTTAAGTGGGAGGTGGAATGGCACCCCTGTGACCCGTCACATAAATAATTTAGGTCACATTCCTATCCCCTTTTCAAAAAAGCGTGGGGAGTAGGATGCAACCTCCATGACTAGACACAGAAATAATTTAATTCACACTCCTACCCCTTCCTAATGTCTCGTATGGGCCAGGAAGGCATGCCCGTGACTGGTCACGAAAATAATTCAAGTCACACCCCTACTTCATCCCAACGTCTTGTTGAAAAGGGGTAGGGCAAGTCCTATTTCAAGGAATTCTATACTTTTTACCAACACTTATGTGACACTTCTGATTATTGGCACAGAAATATTTATTAGAGTAAAATAAATATATGCACTTTGAATGGAAAATAATATATTATGCACCTAGGGGGATAAACAGTGACTCTCCCCCTTGGTACATACGATATTTTTTATAACAAATGGATAATTTCAGTCATTTCTTGAAATATAGTCATGATTTCAGTCCATATTAGATTTTAAACAAAGAAGCATGAGATTTATGTTAACTTATTCCAAATTACTAAAAATTGAATAAAAAAATTGCCGGAAATTTTTGATAATTTACGGTATTTCTAGAGGTGATTTAAGGTAACTTACCATAAATTTCTTAAAATTCAATTAAAAAATGTTTATAAATTAGCGGAAATTTATGGAAATTTTCGGTCATTTATGGTAATTTTACAGGTAAATATGGTAACTTACCATAAACTATTAAAAATTCGATAATTTACCGTAATTTTATCAGTTGTATATGGTAATTTTCCATAAAGAACCGGAAGATTCTATTATCTGCAACCAATATTTCCTCAGTTTTTATAATGAGTGGGCTGATAATCGTAAAATGCGAGCTCATAGATGTATAATTTTCATTATTCACCTCTGACGTCACGTATCACTCCCTAGGGAGTAAAAATTAGAGCTTTAACCACGCTTCATAGGCGGCGAAAAGGGCTGAAATCACGCATTTATCATCATGCATGTATCATCATGCATGTATCATAATGTCATAATGCGAATTGATTGAAAGAAATGTATTTTTTATAACACATGCATGATTTCAGCCCTTTTTGATGCCTATGAAGCGGGGCTAAAGCTCTACTTTTTACTCCCTAGGGAGTAAAAAGTACTTTTTACTCCCTAGGGACTGAAAAGTGATATCAGAGGTGAACAATGAAAATGATATGTCTATGAGCTCGCATTTTAATTTTATCAGCCCATTCACCGTAAAAACTGTGAGGAAATTTTGGTTGCACATAATAGAATTTTGCGGCTATTTATGGAAAGTTACCATATACTGATCGAATTACCTCAAATTACCGAAAATTTTCAGAAATTTCCGGAAATTTATCGAAATTTTTTAAAATGAATATTGGGTAAATTATGGTAATTTACCATATTTACCGGTAAAATTACCATAAATGACCAAAATTTTTCATAAATTTCCGAAAATTCATGGAAATGTTAAAAAATGAATTTTGGGTAATTTATGGTAATTTATGGTAATTTACCATATTTGTCGGTAAAATTACCATAAATGACCGAAAATGTACATAAATTTCCGGAAATTTATGGAAATTAAAAAAAAGAATATTGGTTAATTTATGGTATGTCACGATATTGAACTGTGAAATTAACATAAATGACCGAAAATTTATAGACATTTTTTAATTGGATTTTTGGAAATTTATGGCAAGTTACCATAAATCACCTATAAAGATACCGTAAATTACCAAAAATTCCCGACAGTTTTTTTATTGAATTTTTGATCATTTGTAATAAGTTAACATAAATTGTATGCTTCTGTATTCAAAATCTATTATGGACTAAAGTCATGACTGTATTTCGCGAAATATCTGAAATCACCATATGTTATAAAAAATATCGTATGCACCAAGGGGGAGAGGCCCCTCTTCTCCCCCTAGGTGCATAATATACTATTACATTCAAGCAAATGCTTCATAGGTTCTAAAAACTATTTCCTCACAAACATTTTTTGAATATTTGAAGCAAAAAAATATCCCACTGACTTAAATAAATATTTCTTCGGCCTGCAAATGCGCGCGTGCAATTACCTATCCTTCGTACTTCAATTGTAGTACATATTTTCCTAAATTAACATCAAAGCGCGAAACCTATTGTCCCTAATAGAACCTTATATCTCTAATAAGCGCGGAGTTATGACTCTTCAAAGAACTCCGATTTTTTTTTCAAAAAAGAGGCTAAAAATCCCAAGTCCAACGTTTGGATCTTTACAGCGGAATGTGTAAATTTTACGAAAAAATGCTGGTCATAAGTTATAACCTTCAAAAGGTGACCACTCCTTAACTAGTTTTCAGGACAATTCACTCGTGTTCAATTTTTGTTTTAAATACTTCGTTTGTGGGTAAAGCTACGCTAATGACATTATAACCACGCTTTTTCTTATTGTTTCTTTAAAAAACAATTTATTTTTTAACCAATAATTAAATAATACATCTCACATTATCAACTTTATGCATATTTCATGCATTTTCATTGTGAAAATTATTTCCAAAATATCTGTTGTCGAAAGAGAATGCAGAAAAAATTAAAAATGAACTGTTTTTACATTGTTTATTCATTATTTATAAAAAATGTTATTAAAGGGATTATTTTTACAAGATTATATTATTTTATGTTAAAAGTGCAAACAATCGATAAACAAATCGTCGCAGAGGAAACAATTATTTTTCATTGTTGACAATAAAAGTACATGTAAATAAATTAATTACGTAATTATGCAATCAATGAGAACACTAGTTAAATCACAATTAATAATTGTAAAATAAACCCTTTCCACAAAATCGCGGAGGTAGAGTTTTAGGTGTTTTTTAGTGGTTTCCCCAGTAGGACTTTAGAAATCATTATAAGAAATATTATAATATATATATATACACTGGAGTCCCGCTTTATCAGTTCCCGATATATCAGACAAGGTAGTGCAAGGGGGCGAGAGAGAGGCGCTTTAAAGGTCAGCGGTCTTGCGATGTTTACGGCTCGGCACTATAAGAAGCCACGAGCAAGAAGGAGAAGAAGAACGGTTTAGAGAGTCCCCATTTATCATCGAGGCCATTGAGGGTCCCCCGACACGGATGATAAAGCGGGACTGCAGTATATATATATAATATTTTTTTCCAGTGCTAGACAGCATATTTGTAATTAAATATAAAATAATAATTATGATTATATTGATTATATAAGCATATGGTTCAAAGAAAATTATATAATTATGATAATTTCATTCAATAAAATTTACATTTTATACATACCATGTTTTCTGAACAAGTATACGTTATAAGAATGTTAAGTTTGAATTCAAAAGTATACTAAGTAATTCATCAGCTATTCAATCAATTAGTCAATTATTTAATTAGTTTTTTCGCTTATTGCATAAATACGCGATTAATTTATTAACATTATTTTTTTATTGGCAACCTCTAAAAATAATTGTTTCATCTGCGATACCTTGTTTATCAATTTTCGGAATTTTTAACATAAAATAATACAATCTTGTCAGAGTATATTCTAAGGAAATTTTAGAACTACACGGATCCAGCCTAACTTGAAAGGTACAAAAAAAAAAAAAAAAATTTTTTTAACCAAATTTCCATTTTTTTTTACCACACTACCCTTCGTGATTGAACATAAATTAAGTCCCCTTTTTCTCAATGTAGGCCGTACTTTTGAAATTTAAACTGTTCATGTTTGTTGAATATTTATGAAGCAAAAATATATCTCAGAAATAAATCAAGAATACAGAAATATAATACGTCGAAAGACAAATAAACCTCTGTTTTCTCCCTTATTTATACAAAAATTGTCCTAATAGTGTGTTGTGGTAAAAATTTAGAACTGCACACTTTCATATTAAGAACTGCACTTTTTTTTTTAGAACTGCATTATTGTCTAGAACTGCACGTTCGAATATACTCTGAATCTTGTAAAACTAATCCTTCACTAACATTTTTTATAAATGATAAGTAAACAATGTAAAAAAATCTGCCCGCCGCGCGGGCACATTCTCATCGCGCGCTGCGCGCACGGCTCGCAAGTTTGAGCGCGCCTAGTGCGCGCGACTGTTGATTCTCGCGCTTCGCGCTCGATAATGTATTTAGCTCGCGCTACGCGCCCGGTCATTGTATTTATGACAACTGTAATTTGACAACTGTAATTTGGTGATTGTGAATTCTCTTTTGTTAAAGCTCCTTCGGCTTTAACGAACACATTCTCATCACGTATCTCGTGCTTCGCACTCGATTTAGTCCGAAGTGCGAACCTTTCTACATTATGTTCAACACTTTGATATCAAATTCCTGGAATTCCTTATTCATAAGTTGCAATATAAAGCACAAATTTTATTTCTCATGATTACTTCAATATTTTTTTCTTATTTTGCATTAAATTTTATTCTCAACTACCTTGAACATTTTATCATTTCAATAAATTTATATTATTACAATGCATAATATGCATTGGAATTGAAGCATACGTATTTTCATTTTCTTGTTTTTATAATTGAAAAAAGTGCTCATCCTATACAAAAAAACTTTGTTATTAAACCAAACCAAAAATACGAATCCTAGCGTAAACTGGTTCTAAGAAAATGTTTATAAAAAATTTGTAGATCATTTTTGGTTGAACAACTTTTGTATATTAATTTTTTTTCGTCTTTTGTACGGTTTTTCCAAAGATTTAATTTTTTATTTTTAATGCGATTTTTTACGATTAAAACAAAAACTACGCTTCTTTTAAAAAATTATTTATGACAAATTTTTATAGCTCTTTTTTCTGTGAGCAACTTTTGTCTATTAATTTTGTTCATAGCTTGTGTCGTTTGTCCAAAAATTTAATTCTTTCATTTTTTATTTGATTTTCTAAGATTAAAACAAAAACTGCACATTCTATCTAAAAGTGATTGCTGAACATTTTTTAGATCTTTTTTGAATGCATAATTTGTTTCTATTCATCTTTTTACGTACCTTGCGTCGTTTTTCCAAAGATTTAATTTTTCTACTTTTAATGCTATTTTTTACGAATAAAACAAGAATTACACATCCTATCAAAAAGTGATCAATAACAAATTTATAGATCTTTTTTATATGCACAATTTTTTTTTGTCACCATTTTCGATATCTTGCTTAGTTTGACCGCAAAATTAAATTTTTGATTTTTCTTTTTTTTTGTGCCATCAAAATTAGAATTTTTGATTTTTTATAAAATTCAAAAAGTTGGTATGACAATATTGTAGGGTGTTCAAAAAGCAACGATTTTCACTTCTAGACTTTTTTTCATATCGTGCGTTTTTTGGCTTAAAATGTTAATTTTCATTTGTTTTTTGGAATTTTGTAAATGATATAACTTCGGTAATTTGTTTTCTCTCAAAAAAAGACATGAAAATATTTTGTTCGCCTTTTTGAGTACTATTATTATCCGTCCATAGAATTTACAAATACTGAAAAAAAGTGTTGTAACAAATTTTCAAAATGTGCTCACATTTTGAATTTGTATCCAAAATGGCTGGCTAACGAACTTGACCTTCATTTTAGGACACTTGAAGAGTATACCAAGGCCCAATCCAATCTGACAATTCTTTTGAAAATTATCGTGCTAACAAACTAAAAATCTACATACCCACATACCCACATACCCACATACATACAGCCATACAGACAGACAGGCACATTCGCCAAAACCTGTTTTTTGGGTTCAGAAGGTCTCAAAACGTGGACATTTGACAAAAACTGGGGGGGGGGTCAAATTTTTCACGAATCCAA
>CAKNWT010331435.1:0-10431 GCA_932066315.1 Andricus coriarius | reverse complement strand
GAATTCCTCCGAATTCATCTGAATTCTATAAATTATCTGAATTCCTTCAATTTTTGGAATTTTCTGAATTCTGAGAGCTCCCTTAATTCCAGAGAATTCAAAAGAATTCAGAAGAATTCAGAAAGATTAAAGGTATTCGAAAAATTCTAGTTATTCAAAAATTCTATGAATTCAAAAAATTCTATGAATTCAAAAAATTCTATGAATTCAAAAAATTTTATGAATACATGGAATTCAAAACATTCAGAAGATTTGTAGGATTCTGAATTCCTCCGAATTCATCTCAATTCTCTAAATTATCTAAATTCCTTTATTTTTTGGAATTTCCTGAATTCTGACAGCTCCCTCAATTCCAAAGACTTCAAAAAAATTCAAAGAATTCAGAGGAATTCAGAAAGATTGAAGGTATTCAAAAAACTATATTCATTTAAATAATTCTATCAATTCAAAAAATTCTGTCAATTCGAAAAATTCTATGAATTCATGGAATTCGAAAAATTGAGAACATTTAAGGGAATTCAGGAGATTTAGAGAATTTCAGGAATTAAGAATATTAACGGAATTCAAAATATTTAAGGATTTCAGAGAATTCCAATTATTCAAGGTTTACAGGGAATTCAAAGAATTTTATAGTATTAGAGAATTCAGAGAATTCAGATTAATTACGGGAATTCAGTGGATGTAGAGAATTCAGGGAATGTCAGGAATTTAAAATATTTAAGATTATCAAATAATTCACAGAATTCCAGGAATTCAGAGCATTCTAGGAATTCACGAAATTAAGAGTATTTCAGTAATTTTAGAGTACTGAAAAAATTCAAGAAATCTTAGGAATATGAAATATTCGAATAATTTACGAGGTTTAATATTTAAAAGGTTCAAGAAATTTAGAGAATTCAAGGAATTTGGAGATTTTCAGGAATTCAGAGAATTCAAGAGATTCGGAGAATTTTGAGGATTTGGAGGAATTTCTTTGAATGCTCTGAATTCTTTGAATTACTTAAATGTTATGAAATCTCTGAAATTATTGGAATTCTCTGAAATTACTGGAATTCGCTGAAATCCTTGTATTCTTTTATTATCTTGAATACCTTGAACATTCGAAATCTCTGAAATCTCTAAATATTCTGAACTTCTTAAATTCTTTGATTTCACTGAATTCCCTGAATTCGTTGAACATTTGAAATTCTCCAAATTCCTGAAAATCTCTGAATTCCCTGAATGCTTTGAAATACCTGAAATTCTGCGAATTGCCTAAAATCTTTAAAAATTCAGAATTCCTATGATATTCGGTTTTTTCTGCAGTTTTTGAATTGCTTGAATTCTTTGAAATTCTTGAATATTATGAATTCCTGGAATTTCTTGCATATATTGAATTGCTTGAATATTCAGAATGCTCTTAATTCCTGAAAACCTCTGAATTCCTTGACTTCTATGAAATCCTTTATATTCTAAGCTTCTAAAATTCTTTGATTTATCTGAATTCTTCGAAATCCTTGAATATTATTAATTCCTTGAATTCCTTAAATATATGGAATTCCTTGAATATGCGGAATTCACTAAATTCCAAACAATCTCTGAATTCCTTGACTTTTCTGAAATCCTTGAATATTCTGAATTCCTTAAATTTCTTGAATTCTCTGAATTGTTTGAAATCCTTGCATATTATTAATTCCTTGAATTCCTGGAATATATTGAATTCCTTGAATATGCGGAATTCTCTAAATTCCTGAAAATCTTTGAATTCCTTGACTTCTCTTAAATCCTTTAATATTCTAAACTCCTTGAATTCTCTGATTTCTCTGAATTCCTTGAATATTCGGAATTCTCTGAATTCATGACAATCTCTGAATTCCTTGACTTCTATGAAATCCTTGAATATTCTAAAATTCTTTGATTCTTTTGAATTCTTTGAAATCCTTGAATATTATGAATTCCTTGGATATATTCAATTCATTGAATATGCGGAATTCTATGAATTCCTGAAAATCTTT
The DNA here is from genome assembly GCA_932066315.1 of Andricus coriarius. Taxonomy (NCBI): domain Eukaryota; kingdom Metazoa; phylum Arthropoda; class Insecta; order Hymenoptera; family Cynipidae; genus Andricus; species Andricus coriarius. The sequence continues at coordinate 8,437 of CAKNWT010331435.1, read as the reverse complement.
GAATTCCTTGACTTCTCTTAAATCCTTGAATATTCTACACTCCTTGAATTCTCTGATTTCTCTGAATTCTTTGAAATCCTGGAATATTATTAATTCCTTGAATTCCTTGAATATATTGAATTTCTTAAATATGCGGAATTCTCCGAATTCCTGAAAATTTTCGAATTCCTTGACTTCTCTTAAATCCTTGAATATTCTAAATCCCTTGAATTCTCTGATTTCTCTGAATTCCTTGAATATTCGGAATTCCCTGAATTCGCGACAATCTCTGAATTCCTTGACTTCTATGAAATCCTTGAATATTCTAAAATTCTAGAATTCTTTGATTTCTCTGAATTCTTTGAAATCCTTGAATATTATTAATTCCTTGAATTCCTTGAATATATTGAATTTCTTGAATATGCGGAATTCTCTGAATTCCTGAAAATCTTTGACTTCCTTGTCATCTCTGAAATCCTGGAATATTCTGAATTCCTTAAATTACTTGAATTTTTAAAAATCATCGAATATTATTAATTCCTTGAATTCCTTGAATATATTGAATTCCTTGAATATGCGGAATTCTCTGAATTCCTTGAGTTCTATGAACTCCTTGAATATTCTAAAATTCTAAAATTCTTTGATTTCACTGAATTCTTTGAAATCCTTGAATATTATGAATTCCTTGGATATATTCAATTCCTTGAATATGCGGAATTCCCTGAATTCCTGAAAATCTTTGAATTCCTTGACTTCTCTTAAATCCTTGAATATTCTACACTCCTTGAATTCTCTGATTTCTCTGAATTCCTTGAATATTAAGAATTCTCTGACTTCTCTGAAATCCTTGAATATTCTGAATTCCTTGAATATGCGGAATTCTCTGAATTCCTTGACTTTTGTTAAATCCTCGAACATTGTACACTCCTTGAATTCTCTGATTTCTCTGAATTCCTTGAATATTAGGAATTCTCTGACTTCTCTGAAATCCTTGAATATTCTGAATTCCTGGAATATGCGGAATTCTCTGAATTCCTTGAATATGCAGAATTCTCTGAATTCCTGAAAATCTTAAAATTGCTTGACTTCTCTTAAATCCTTGAATATTCTAAACTCCTTGAATTCTCTGATTTCTCTGAATTCCTTGAAAATTCGGAATTCTCTGAATTCCTTACAATCTCTGAATTCCTTGACTTATCTGAAATCTTCGAATATTCTGAATTCCTTAAATTTCTTGAATTCTCTGAATTGTTTGAAATCCTTGAATATTATGAATTCCTTGAATTCCTTGAATATATTCAATTCCTTGAATATGCGGAATTCTCTGAATTCCTTGAATATGCGGAATTCTATAAATTCCTGAAAATCTCTGAATTCCTTGACTTCTCTTAAATCCTTGAATATTCTACACTCATCGAATTCTCTGATTTCTCTGAATTCCTTGAATATTAGGAATTCTCTGACTTGTCTGAAATCCTTGAATATTCTGAATTCCTTAAATTTCTTGAATTCACTGAATTGTTTGAAATCCTTGAATATTATGAATTCCTTGAATATATTCAATTTCTTGAAGATGCGGAATTCTCTGAATTCCCGACAATCTCTGAATTCCTTGACTTCTCTGAAATCCTTGAATATTCTGAATTCCTTAAATTTCTTGAATTCTCTGAATTCCTCAAATTCTTCGAATTCTCTGAATCTTCTGAATGTTTAGAATATTATGAAATCCTTGAGTATTCTAAATCCTTCAATATTCTATATTCCTTTAATTCCCTGAATTTTTTGAACGCCCTGGATTATTTCAATTTTGTGATTTCTTTGAATTTTCTGAATTCTTCGAATTTCCTAATTTCTTTGAATTTTCTGAATTCTTTCAATTTCCTGAATTCGGAGTACTGAAGGAATTCAGAAAATTACTAAAATTTTCGAAATTTGCTGAATTTCATAATTATTCTGAATTCTTGTAAATCTCTAAATTCCTTAAATGTTAAATTCAAAGAACTTGAGGAATTCAGAGAATTCAAAGAATTAAAGGAATTCAGAATATTCTAGTATTTCAGAAAAGTCCAGGAATTCAGAGAATTTCAAGAATTCATAGAATGTTAAGAATTCAGAGAATTTCAGGAATTCAGAGAATTCAGAATATTCAAGGATTTCAGAGAATTCAAGCAATTTAAAGAATTCAAAGAAATGTGAAAATTATAAGAATTCAGGATATTCAAGGTATTCAGAATATCAAAGGAATGCAAGGATTTCAGGGAAATTCCTGAAATTCTTTGAATTCCTTGAATTCTCTAATTTTTTGAATATTTGCATATTAAGTCCTCTGAATTGTTGAAATATTTTAATTCTCGAATTCACGGAATCTCACTATTTCAAAAAATTCAGATGATTAAGGAAATTCCATGAATTCAGTGAATTCAGGAATTTCAAGGAATTTAGGAAATTTAGCAGAATTGAAGGATTTCATATGATACAGAGAATTGAGAGTATCTATGAAATTTTACTATTACTATTAAATTACTATCACATAAATTCATAATAATTGAAATAATAATAATTTTTTAATATAGAATTATTATAATAAATGAAATAATCATTACTATAATTTACTATTAAATTCTACTAATTCTCAATGTTATTTTTTACGAAATTAACAGAAACTACGCGTCCTATCAAAAAATGGTTTTCAACCAATTTTATATATATTTTTTGGGTTAACAACTTCTGTATATTAATTCCTTTAGTACAGTATTTCGTTTATCCAAAAATTAATTTTTTATTAAATCTTATTTTTTACGATTAAAACAAAAACAATAAGTCCTATAAAAAAACAATTAGTAAAGAATTCATTTTTTTTTGTAAACAATTTTCATCTATTCATTCTTTTCGTAACATAAGTCGTTTTTCCAAAAATTGTATTTGTTTATTTTTTATGTTATTTTTTACGATTAAAACAAAAACTAAACATCCTATTAAAAAGTGATTTATAACAAATTTGTTGATCTTTTTTGTGCTGCACAATTTTTATCTTTTCATTTTTTTCGGGAATTGAATCGTTTTTCCAAGAATTTAGTTTTCTGAATTTTTCATGCTAGTTTTTGTGATTAATACAAAAACTACACGTCCTATTAAAAAATCATTACCAAAATAATTAATGCTCTTTTTTGGACGAAAAACTTTTAGCTATACATTTTTTTCGTATCCTGTGTCGTTTTTCCAAAAGTTCAATTTTTTTATTTTTCATGTTATTTTTTGCGATTAAAACAGAAAATACGCGTCCTGTCAAAAAATAATCAATAAAAAATGTGCTTTTTTTGGTGAACAACATATGTCTTCTAATTTTTCTTCTCGCTTTTCCAAAAAATTATGTTTTTATGTTATTTTTTTGGATCAAGAAAAAAGCTGCGCATCCTATTAATAAGTGATTTATAAAAAATTTATAGATATTTTTCGGGTGCACAATTTTTGTCACTTCATATTTTTTCGTATCTTGCATAGTTTGACCGCAAAATGGAAATTTTGATTTTTCGATTTTTTTTTGTGTTTATACACAGATTAATTATTGATTAAAAATAAAATAAACTATTAATTATTCTATTATTACTCTAAAAAATAATTGCAGCCTGCGGAGCACGATCCAAGTTGCGAAATTGCATTTCCACTGTCTAGATTCTAGAATTCCAAATTTGCATAATGGATGGTGCTGGCATGAATTTTCGTGTAACACACGACACTCTCATCTTAGTGTACATGGAAATTTCTGCCAGGCTCCATAGTCTCTAGTGCTCGTAGAAATGTAATTTTATCTCAAATGTTCTTCAAGTGTTCCACTCTGATACGGGTTTTACGTATGCTATTGGAATAGTTCTAATTTAAATACATACCACGAATTTTTCATTTGAATGTAGAGAAAACCAACACAAGCTCGATAGGAAAACTTTTAAAGTCATATTAAAACACTTAACCTTCATTGGTTAGCATGGTAGCGGCCATTTTTTGACTCAAAGGGTAAAATTTATTTCATTAATTTTTATACATTTATCATCTAGTCACAGAATTTCTACTTTATTATTATATGTGATTTCTATTTCGGCCGATATTATCCCAACTGAAAATTTCTGTACTGGAACCTCGGAGGATCCTGGACATGTTTCTGGATACTAATCTGCACACGAACCTGTACAAGTAATCTTGATGGATCATGTACAGGAAACTTTGGAGAATCCTGTACATGTTTCTGGACACGAATCTGCACACGAACCTGTACAGGTAATCTTGAAAATTTCTGTACAGGAAACTTCGGAGGATCCTGGAAATGTTTTTGAATACGAATCTGCACACGAACCTGTACAGATAATCTTAACGATTCCTGTACAGAATCCTTGGAGAATCTTGGGCATGTTTTTAGACACGAATCTGCACACGAACCTGTACAGGTAATATTGAAGGTTCCTGTACAGGAATTTGGCGAAGGAACCTGTACATGATTCAGCCAAGGAACCTGTATGCAAGCTAACCTTTTGATGCTCCTGTACAGGTTCCTTCACAGAGTGATTTGTGACGCGGATTCATGTCCAGCAACTTGATCAGGATCTTATACGAGAACCTGTATAGGAACTAATCCGCGAGAGTTCGCTGGTGGCTTGGCTCTTTCGACACTAAGTTTCTTTCTTCAAGGAAATAAAAGGAAAGCAACTTTAAAGCTCTAAGCGACATGAGTTTTCGCGGAGGCTTTCTGTAAAGGACCCCATACGCGTTTCTGTACAGGAACTCTTTTTATTTAAATCCTAAATTAACTTCGCAAAAGAACCTGTACAGGAACCTGTACTCGATCATTCAAAGGTTCCTTTGTCGGCGCGTCCAGAAACGTTTCCAGGATCCTCCGAAGTTCCTGTACAGGAACCGTCAAGATTACCTGTACAGGTTCGTGTGCAGGATCACGTCCAGAAACATGTATAGGATCCTCCGAGGTTCCTGTACAGGAATTTTCAGCTGGGATTGTCCTATATTCTACTAGATAAATGACAAAGTCTTAGTTTGTGGCGCCACCGCAGTGCTATATTAAAAAGTACAATTTCTGTATTTTTTAAAGTGTCATATGAAAGTAGTTTAAAAGACGATTAATGCTTCAAAATTGCAGAAAAATATACTTTAAAAATTATTTTAATGTTTCAATGAAAATTATAGTTTGATGCTTTTTTGGTTATAAACTGTTTAATTAATTATCAGTTGATTATTTTGTTCACAATATTAAATTACATAAAGATCAAATTTGAATTGTTTTCCAGTTAGGTTAAATAAATTGATTGTTTACTTTAAAGTTATGTAATTGAATATCGAACACTATTTTTATAATAAAAGATTATTTTTTCTTTAAAATATCTCTATTACAATTATACACTTTTTTTAAATGTTTGTGATGTTTTAAAATGAGAATCTGAATTCAGTTTTCAGAATTACATGTACATATGTTTTTTTGATTTGTTTTAAAGGTTAATTATAAATTAAATATATAAAATGCAATTTTTAATCCAAAGAAACATATAGGGTACAAATGATTTGAATGTTTCAATAGAAATAATTGTTTAATGCTTTTTATGTTGTGAACTGATTAATTTATGATTAACTAATTCTATTACAATTAAATTTTCTGGAATTAGCTTAAATGGTTCACAATCAATCAAATTTTTAGAAATGGAGGTTCAAATTTAAAAAAAAAGTAAAAATTATTTGAAGTTTCTGATGCAAATTATAGTTTAATCCTTTTTATGTTGTGAACAGATTAATTTATAATTAACTAATTCCATTACACTTGAATGTTCTGGAATTAGTTTAAAAGGTTAATAATGATTCAAATTTCCAGAAATGGAAATTCAAATTAAAAAAAATAAACAGTAAAAATTATTTGAATGTTCTCATGCAAATTATAGTTTAATGCTTTTTATTTTGTGAACTGATTAATTAATTATTAACTGATTAATTTGTTCACTATATTAAATTGCATAAAGATTAAAATTTAGTTTTTTTTTTTAAATTACGTATCATAAATTGATCATTCTCTTGAGGGTTGTATAATTGCATATTGGATATAATTTGTATAATAAAAGTTTATTTTCATTTAAAATATCCCTTTTCCAATTACATAATTTTTTTAATTTTTCTGATGTTGTGAAATGAGTATCTGAATTCAATTTTAAAAATTATATGTAAATATGTTTTAATTTTTCCTGAAATTAGTACAAAAGGTCGCTAATAAATCAAAATTTCAGAAATGAGAGTGGAAATTAAAAAAAATGTAAATTAAGAATGATTTGAATGTTTGAACGAAAATTATAGTTTAATGCTTTTTATGTTGTGAACTGATTAATTTTAATTATCTAATTCTATTACATTTGAATTTTGTGAAATTAGTTTAAAAGGTTATCAATAAGTCGAATTTTCAGAAATGAGGTTTAAATTTTTTTTAAAAGTAAAAATTATTTGACTTTTCTGATGCAAATGATAGTTTAATGCTTTTTATTTTGTGAACTGATTAATTAATTATTGGCTGAATAATTGTTTTCACAATAATAAATTAAATAAAGATTGGACATTAGATTTTTTTTTAATTATGTAGTATAAATTGATTATTCGCTTGCAGGTTGTATAATTGCATTTTGGATATAATTTGTATAATAAAAGTTTATTTTTATTTAAAATATCCCTATTCCAATTTCATAATTTTTTTAATTTTTCGGATGTTGTGAAATGAGTAACTGAATTTAATTTCAAAAATGATATGTGAATATGTTTTAATTTTTCCTGAAATTAGTATAAAAGGTCTCTAATAAATCAAAATTTCAGAAATGAGAGTGAAAATTAAAAAAAATGTAAATTAAAAATTATTTGAATGTTTGAATGAGAATTATAGTTTAATGCTTTTTATGTCGTGAACAGATTGAGTAATCATTAGCTAATTAATTTGTTTAACAATATCAAATTACACAAAGATTGAATTTTAATTTCTGCCTAATAATAAGCATTAATTAATTATTTATTTTAAGGTTATGTAATTGAATATTGGCTATAATTTGTGTGATGAAAGTTTATTTATTTTTAAAATACCTCTATTCCAATTATATAAGTTTTGTATTTTTTTCTTATGTTGTGAAATGAGTATCTGCATTCTGATTTTTTTATTTGTTATTAATAAATTAAAACTTCAAAAATGAAAGTTAACAATTTTGGTGGAGGAAAATTTTTTAAAATAAATTATTTTTAGCCCAAAATTAAAATATAATTCGGGGAAGACCCAAAAAGTTTCATATTTTCAAACAAAAACAAAAAATAGCAATAAAAATCTGTAAAAATCACATTCACAACTAATTCTGATTACTGATTACGATTTAAAATATTTCCAACAATTGATAAACATTCATCATTCAAAAATGAAACAAAAAATCATTGAACACATTATTTTAATATTAATTTTAGCAATTTTTAATTTGGGCTATTGTATTATTTAAAGTTAATCAACTTTAAAATATTAAAATTAATACACTATCTAGTTCGGATGAGTGAAATATAATAATTTTAGTTATTAAAAATAAGTCTGTTCATTCTTTGGATTTGAAAATTCATAATTTTGGAAAATTAAAAAAAATGTTTCCTAGTAGTTACAAAATTCGGGCGAATTTTTCGAATTGAATTACTAGTTCGAATGTTATTACTAATAAACACATATATAAATTTTTTAATTCAAAACACTATTTTTTGCTTAATTTATAGTTTTCCGAAAATATGGAAAATAGTTTTGTTTTTTTATTGAGTAAAATGCATTTTTGTTGCTGAAAATTCTTTTTTTTTGGTTGAGGATTAAACAATTTCGTTAAAAATTTGTGACTTTGGTTGAATTCAAGTATGTAGTTAAAATTTTTGTTGTTGCTGCAAATTATTTTTTTGTCGTTTAATTCGACTGGTTATCTTCTTGTTAATCGGAAAATCTTTTTTTTTAATTTACCTATTTGGTTAAATGTTGAACTTTTTAAGATAATTTGATGTTAATTGTTTTTTTGTCTACTATTCTAAAATCAATATTTTCTAAGTCAATAAATATGTTTAACTTTTTTGTTGAAAATTCTTCTCTTTAATTAAATTTGGGGGTTAACTTATCCCAAAATTGGTAACGTAGTTTATGAACAAAAATTTATAGCTAAAGCGAGAATTTTGGTTTAACAAAAAAACATAAATATCGATTGAGTGCCCCCTAGATATCAGATTACATTTTTGTTGAATTTTTTTTAACAAAAAGGGAACAATTTAGAATACAGAGTAACATGAAATAATAATAAAAAAATTTGACAACCCTGATATACGTTTGAAAAAGAGTGAACATAAACTGGACTTGATAAGTGAACTCTCGTTTATATTCCGTAAGGAATTTGGACTACTTTTGTCGAGAATAAATCTATCACGA
>CAKNWT010331433.1:0-12360 GCA_932066315.1 Andricus coriarius | reverse complement strand
AAGTCTTAGATTTCTTTGATTTAAGCAATATTTTTTCGTACGGTATCAATTATTACATACATCGAAAAATTGGGACTTTTCCAAGCAGATCATCACATTTACTCTTCTAATATAAACTGAGTCTCTTAATACTTATATTTGGCTCAATAAATTTCCTGAGTATTAGGGTCGTAAGAGGTTCTAGCGATTTCGACGAAAATTCGTGAAACTTCTGAGCTGGTTGAGTGAAGTCTGTGGTTAAAATTACTTTGAAAAATCCCAAAATCCAAAACTGAATTTTGATAATTTTTGCAGATTTCAACGTCTCTTGCGGGGCGGGAAGACACCCCTGTGACTGCTCACATAAATACTGATTTATATGCATCATACACAATTCTTGTAACTTGAACGAAATATCGATTATTTTCCACGCGTGAATCAAAATTAATATTAAGTATTTTAGGCTGTGCGTCAATTAGCAAGATGACCGATACAGAGAGTTAAACAATAAAACTAGACACATGGGACGAAGCTTCGTTTTCAAAAATATTTTCTTAACAAATAATTCCTTACCATAAGCGTTACTTGATATTTTGTTATTTTCCAAATTCTATTCAATCAAATAATAAAATCGATAAGTTTTCATTCGTATTATGAGCAATTCTCATAATGTACAAGAATAATCGGTTATGTTTAATGAATTTCCTATTCACACCGAAAATACTTCATCTACGCCGCCGTATTTTCATGAAAAAAAGCTAACAGATTAATTTTCTTTTTAAAAACATTAGTTTTATCAGTTTTGACGTAGAAAATTATATTTTTAGGTATTTCCATGACTATATACGTAATTCTCTTTTATTTCGTATTTCGCTTTTCATGAAAAACAGCCGGCAAACAGCTTCTTTGCCGGTGCCAGCAGTATAGACTCCACCTAAAATTTAAAATCCTGTACAGACCTTAGTTTTGAAAAAGATTTGTTCCAACAACTTCACTCGCCAAATACTAAAGTTTTAGAAAGTTTTATTGAAATCTCTAGAACCCCGACCTGTCTTAAATTCTGATATTCAGGAAAAAATTGACATATTTACCTTAATAAATTGTTCATCTTTGGAAGAAAATGTCCACAGGAGTGAAGTAAATATTGTCGTTAGACAGGTGCAGTAGTTTTGAGAACACGAATTTGGTATAAATGGCAGAAGCGAGGGTAGAAGCACCCTTAAACCTGCAAGATTTAGGGCGGTGCATCAATCATTTCGTTTTTTTTTTTGGGAGGGCGGCGTGGTCCAAATAATTTCTTAATCAAGATATTTTCAAGCTCACGAATCACTGAAAAACAAAATGTAAAAATATTTGGACGTAAATAGCTGTCCCAGCATATACCACCCCCATAATTTTGTTTTATAGGGTCCCAAGAAAACCCAATAAGTGAAAATATAGGTTTCCAATACATAAAATACTACCTTATACTGCTAATTAGATATTCAAGTACATTTTTTAAACAATTTAGTATTGTTTTTAACTACTTTCTCTTAAAATAGACATTGAAAGTCGCGGTGGTTTCAAAATTTTTTCACTTGTTGTCCAATTTTTATTTATAAGCAGATGAAAGTCTATTAATGTTAAAACAAATAATTGTTTAATTAATTTATAATTATTGGTAATAATATCATCTTTGAATAATGCTAAAAATAAGGTTTTTTTTTTGAAACTTTCAACTTTTTGTCCACGTGTTACTTAGAGTGAGGTAATAATTAACTAAATCTAACAAACATAATTGCTTCAATAAATTATTACTGTTTATGTCTATCTTCACCTATATCGATGTTTATCATATATTGATATTTATTTGGAAATAAAACAGATTATTGAAATATGCGTCTAATTTTCTACATGGATCCCAGGAATTCTCTAGGGTATTTTCACAATAAACTTTTTGTTTTAATTCAAAACAAAGCTTTGTTTTTACTTCTTCTGTAAGATAGCTTCTTTGTTTAAATTGATTTTTCTAAGCATTGGGAAAAGAGAAAGGATAATAATTCACTTGAAACAATACAATACTACATTTAAAAAATTATTATTGTTGAGGTTCACTTATTATTTGTTCATAACCAAAAAGTCCAAGTCAAACAAAAGATTTCAGAAAAAAAGTAACTTTCTAGCATAACTTTCAGAAAAGATAGTTAAAAATAATAAACAATTTTTTTAAAGAAGCATGGTTGTTAACTTACATTAATTATTACCTCACTAAGTGAAACGTGGCCAAAAAGTTAAAGAGTCCAGAAAAAAGCAACTTTTCAGAATTACTCTGAGAGAAGATAGTTATGAGCAATAATAAATTATTTAAACAACTATGTTTGTTACCTTGCATTATTTATTATTTTACTCAGTAAAAAGAGGGTAAAAAGTTGAAAAGTTCCGAAGAAACCGTAACTATCTAGCATTAATAAAGAAGAAGATAGTCATCAAAAATAATAAAAAATAAAAAATTCCATTTTGCGGTCAAGCTATGCAAGATACGAAAAAAAAGAATTAACCAAAATTATGCAAACAAGAAAGATCCCCAAATTTCCTAATAATCATTTTTGGATGCGATCTGTAGTTTTTGTTTTAATCGTAAAAAACAACATTCAATATAAAAAATCGGTTTGAAAAATAACACAGTGTACGAAAAAAAATTAATAGACAAAAGTTGTTCACCCAATAGGGCGAGTAGATTTTCTTTTGATCATGAAAAATAAGATTAGAAATAAAAGAAAATATTAAAAATGAAAAAATTATACTGTTGTATAATTATAAGTTTTGCTATATCTTTTGTTATAATAATACATTAGAAATAAAAAAATTATATTCCTGGAAAAACGACTCAAGTATCAAAAGCATTTTATTAACCAAAACTTTTTGCCTAAATTGTATGTACACATTTTCTTAGAACCACCTTACGCTAGGATGCGTATTTTTTGCGTAAATCGTAAAAAAACATTGAAAATAAATTAATTAAATTTATGGAAAAACGATGAAAGCTGCAGTAAAATTTTTAATAACAAAATTGTTCTTTTATGGTATGCGCACTTTTAAAAATTTATAAAACAAGACAATGACAATACGTCTGCTTTTAATTCCAATGTATATTATGAATTGTTGTAATATACATTTATTGAAGTTATCTACATTTTCAGGGTAGCTGAGCATAAAATTCAATGCAAAATAAGGAAAAAATATTAAAGTAATCCTGATAAGTAAAATTTTTGCTTTATTTCGCAATATCTGAATAAGCGATCCCGGGCCGAGTACAGAAATAAATGTAATACAAAATTTGATATTATAGAGTTGAACATAATGTAGAAAACCTCGCACTTTTGATAAAATCCAGTGATAATAACGAGATACGCGATGAGAATGTGTTCGTTAAAGCCGAAGGAGCTTCACCAAAAGAGAATTCACAATCACTATATTGCAGTTGTTGATGCTCTGACCTTTAGTTTTAAAAAGTCTGTGCACAAATTTGGGGGAAGTGCAAAGGCCGAGCGCGACGAAAATGTGCCGGCGCGGTGGGCAAATTTTTTTGCTTAAAATGCCACCGTCAGGTTAAAACTTAATATGTTTTGGTTAAAAAATAATTATTTTTTTCATATTCACGTTTCTTGGTAGAAAATTTAACTGTTTTGTAGACATTTTGTATTTATGGCCAAAAAAATTCACAATTTGTTAGAAACTCAACTATTTGGTCGGAAATTGAACTTTGTGGAAAATTCGTTATTTAAATTGAAAATTAATTTTTGAAATTAAAATTTAACTCTTTCATTTGCGGACGTCCGCATTAAAAGGGCTCTTGTGGCCGGTATGGACTTATATATAGAGTCGCAGAACCGGATAAATTCCCGGCATTTTAGGTCCAAGATGCACCCTTCGGGTTGGAGAAGCGATCGCGCAGGTATTTCACAGTTTTAACTTCAACAATCCACTTTCAGAGAAAAAAACCCTTCACAAAGGAGTTCCAAATTTCAGACAAAGAACTTTACATAATTTGCGCACGGTACCTAACAAAATCCTGCCTTTTATTGTATTACTTTCAAATGAAAATGTAGCTTGCAAGATAACATAAGCAAATTCAAAATGCAATTACCTTATTATTTATGTAATAATAAAATGTCTCATAGAGTCTTAGCAGAAGATTTGTTTGATTGAGAGTTTAGTTGATACCTAAACCCTAGTAAATTATTAACTGAAAGAAGAAATTTTTTCACAGCGATTATATACCGCTGTACAGCAACAGGCATTATTTATGGTAGGTAAACAGGTCTGAACTGAACAGTCACATTCAGTTTGTCAAATATTGAAATTTTAGCTTATCGCACATTTTTGCACAATAACATTGGCCTATACTTAAGCGTCTGCAACTTATCGAGAACGTAAACATATCATATAAAGTACATTTCAGGATCGAATTATGATTAAAAATCGTCCCTGAAAAAATTCATCGAACCAGCTGAGTACATTTTTTCAAAATGTATGCCAGAGCAGGAGTATCTAATAAGTTGTTCATGGCTTTTTGAGACCTTCAGTAATAATACTAGTTTTCTGCTTATTTGGCTTTTGGGTCAGGGTGATGAAGAACAAAAAAAAACCAAGTGAACGAAATTCGAAAAACTAAAATACATTTTTCACAAAAGTAGTTCCAAAAAAAGTAAAACTGAACTGAAGGGAAATAAGTGCAATGAAAAATTAAAAACAACAGCAATAAAGATTTAAGGTTTAAAAAGAAGGGAAACTGCAAATTGTCAAAGATAAATCCCTGATGAGGGCTCATATATGGACCCAAACTTCGGAAGTATAAAGCTTCCTCATAATTTAAGGAACTTAAAGCAACAAAATCGATGAACCAAATAAAAAATAAGTGGCTAGTAAATCGAGCTAGAAATTAATTTTTAACATATTCTGACCTTGCAGACTCATATGACAGCATATAAGGACAGACAATATTTGTGGTAGGTGAATATGTCTGAACTCTCTACAATCAGACTCAATTTGTCAGATATGGAAATTTGATTCATATACATTTTTGTTCAATAATATTGCGTTAAACATTTAAACGTTAAGCATACAAAAAGTATGTTAAAATTAATATCACTAATAGCGTCTTTTCAGTACACAGTAAAGCAGAATCGTCAAAAAGTCTCTCTAATTTCGAATCAAGACTAAAAAATTAAAAAGAGTAGAATCAAGCATCAGTTCATTTTACTAAAAAAATCGTGAAATAATTAAGAAGGCTTTGTTGCGGCTTTTTTGAGTATATCTCGAGTTCTAATTGACCGATTTCCCTAAACAAGCCCTAAAATTGAAGCCATACTTGCTAGTCTAAGATCTGCAGATTTGCCAAGCAGTTCAGATGCTAGCGATTTTAATAAGTTGGAAAAGTTGTATTTTTTGGCAAAAGACGAGGTCGACAATTCACATATCTTCCTGGGATGAATATAAATCGCAAATATTAGCCAACATCTTAAAATAGCTAGCATCTGAACTATTGGGCTGATCTAAAAACTTTAGCATAAAAAGTTTTAGAGGATTCAGTTGCCTTTAAATTGAGTGCACGTTTAAAGAAATCGGTTAATTACAACTCGAGATATAGTCAAAAACGTTGGAACAAATCTGAGAATTAAACAAAAATGTGGACATTGATATCTCGAAAACACTTCCATAAAAAAATGTTTGAGTGTGATTTTCATGTTTCTTGGTTCAAAATACATGGGCAAATCATAGTGCGATATGGTGGGCAAAATGGCTGTAAACTTTGCCTTGACTTATTCGAAGGATAGGAAATGGAAAGGTGAACAAACATTTCTTTGCTAAGAAACTAAACCAAGTATCCCACCTGTTTCACCAAAAAAATGAGAGCGGTCGGGTGACCGCCGTCAGAAGCTATGCTTCTTAAGCATTGAAAGAAAAATAAAAATTTTATTTTTATTGCATGTATTAATTGAAAGAACATCTCTCCCTTCCCTCTGTATGCATGCACGCCGGCAAAAAAAGCGAGTATTGATTGAGATGAATTATTGTTAATTTCAATAAATTATGAACATTTTCATGCAAATACATAAGTATAATCATCAGTATAATAAACACCACTACAATAAACAGTATGACAGTATATACCGTTTATATATGTATGTGTATATACCGGCACGTTATATACACATACACACTATACAGGCTCTTGTATATACATATACACATATTTCATGGAACGACGACAGCGGCAGAGAGAGAGAGAGAGAGAGAGAATTGGCGGGAAAGTGACTGCGCGCAGCGCACAGCACAGTAGATGATCGCTACTGACGCTACTTGTGTGTACACATAACGTACGCATGCATATACTCTGAGTTCCACGAGAGAACGAATTTGGCCGCGCAAGTTTTTATGAAAGAAGGCGTCGACAAATTTTTTTTCATTTGGTCTAAAGCCAATCGCTGTTAAAAGAGGACAACATTTTTTTCAAATACACTGACCCAAGTTTTTTCCTACATTTTTTGTAGCCTGACTGAGGGCCAGATGAGCGGACCGAACGTGACAGTTACAATCACACTGCGTACAGTCCCATGTTAAAATATACGAACTTAGTAAAGGACGAAGTGGCGCCATCAAGGGGAGATAGAACAAACTACAGGCCTATTCCGGCGACCCCTCCTCCCCACTTCCACCACCCGTACCAATTATACAATATTTTTTAATTCAAAGTTACAGGAAGAATAATTAACGTAAACAAACCGTTTTATGCAATATGAAAAAAAACATGAAATAGCGCATGATAAAAAATGCAATGATTTTGTTTTTCATATTATATTAAATGGTTTGTTTATGTAAATTATTCATCCTATAACTCTAAATCAAAAAATATATAAACAGACACTATTTATGCATGTATTTAATTCATAGAATATACTTATAACGATGTAACTTATTTGCGTGAAATTATTATTATTCAGATAACAATTTTCGGACGATAGAACCGTGGATTTCTTCCTGAATAAATAATTTTATTTTTATAGTATGCCTGTAGGCAATCACATATTCTGGTTTCAGTAAAAAAAAATACTGACTTTGATGAAATAAACTCTCTTACTTAAAATATATTAGATCATTATCAAACAAAACTTGCATGAAATAGCGCAAACTTTGACTGAACGACTTGACTGGACAACTTGATTGGACAAATTGACTGGACGACTTGACTGGACGCTTGGAACTAGTTTGAAGATGAATTATGTCATCCTTCAGGATTCTTTATTTTGCTTCCTGCAATACATT
The DNA here is from genome assembly GCA_932066315.1 of Andricus coriarius. Taxonomy (NCBI): domain Eukaryota; kingdom Metazoa; phylum Arthropoda; class Insecta; order Hymenoptera; family Cynipidae; genus Andricus; species Andricus coriarius. Next base: position 5,076 of record CAKNWT010331433.1, on the reverse strand, counting down.
AGATTGATATTAATAAAGTTCAAAAGATGCGCGTACATTTTCGCGTCCACATGAAATGCGATATTGAGTTGAAAATTTTGACAATTAAATAGAAGGAACTAAGGAACATTTTCTTACATTAAAATGTTTATAATTACAAAAAAGTTGTTACACCAAGAAATTTGTGTGTCATTATAACAATTTTGAAGTAGAAAAATGTTTTTTAATTCGTTTCCTTTCTTTGCCGAAATGTTCTATTTAATATCTTGTTTCATGTGGATGTGAGGATGAACGTACTACCCTTAATTGGATATTTAAAAATAAGTGCACAAAAGAAAAAAACTACTGCTTCTGCACGCCGGCCTTCCTTTTTCGAGTATCCAGATATTTCTTCAGAGCACGGATTTCCATTGGAGTTTTACCATGAATGAATTTTCGTCCAGTTAATAGTTTGTTGATGTGGATGCACCATTTAAAAATGCATTGTAGCACAATGCGTTCTAGGAATTGCGTTTTTATAATTGGACGGTGCTCATTGCATTTCACCCATTCGAAATCAAGCTTTCTGTGCTCTCTGAGGAATTTAACTAATCGATATCGCAGATGAGGACGCCAAGCTGACCGTGATAATTGTTTGTTCACCGCATTCACTCCTTGAATAAATCCACGCTCAAAGTAGTCCGCGGCTGCAACTTTTATCGCATCACATTTGCGGTTTTTTAGCAGGGGAACATATTCATTTTGCCGTGAATCATTGCAGAAGAAATCCTTGTTGCATTCAGCACAATTTCTTAATACTGGCATCTGTGAGAGGATTGTTTTTGCAAAACGACCTGCTGACTGAATTCTGCTTATGAATCCCAAAGATGATCTACTTTGTTGCTGAGTTTGGACAGGATGATCTCGCTCATCAAATTCGTGTAATCTCGTGCCAGAACTCTCTGTATTTTTATTAACAGCAGAGGATAACACTTTTAATGAGGTCAACGTCTTACCATTATCATCCAGGCAGTTGGCTCCAATGGAATGTGAGGATGCTAAATTGTTGACCATCAGGGTTTTAAATACTCCCTCAGCTTGCATGCAGGTTGGAGTAGTGTACCGTTGTCCATGGCTTCGCATTGATCCGAAATGATTTTCTATTGGATCTTGATTCACGTAACCGGGTTTTAAATAAGGAAAACCTTTAGCTTTCACAGTTTTCCACAAGTCCTTCATGGCACGAAGATTATATATCCAGTTCATTAATGATGGTGGATTCGGAAGCGGTTCAAAGGTGTCCATAGATACGTAACGCATATTTCGCATTTTTTTAATTGCTTTTGACCAGAATTGAAGGTGCCCACTGTCATCGTCCACTCGCTTTGTCAAAGGCTTGTCTTGTTTCTCCTCTGCAGCCCGTGCATTACAAGAATCGAACCTATCATCCGCAAAGCGGGCGTAATGTGCGGAGTTCATTGCATCATCTTCCAGTTGGAGAACAGTTCCATCCTCCAGTTTAAGAGTCTCTACGATAAACAAAACCAGTGTCGATATATTTGAAATTTAAACATCAAAATTATATTAATATTAAGAATTTTCATGTAAAATTTAAGATTTTGATCGCAAACGTTTTCGATTTTAAAACATACAGTTTTAAGACTTTTAACATTAAATATTGAAGTTTTGAGCATTTTATTTAAACTTAACGATTCTAAGATCTAAAATTGAAACGTGTAAATTATTTTGCAATTGTAATGGAATAATTCGAATAAAAAAAAATACTAGGAAAACTTTGAAAAAGTGACTCCCTTTACCAGTTTGAAAATCCACAATAATTTTACCTTTGAATGTCACTGCTCTGTCTATAAATTTGGCCATCGAACGACTCAGTACTTGTCTGCAATTGTCACATTTCATTTTTCTAATTTTTCCGACCTTCACGTGATATTCCGTTAACTTAGGCAATGCACGATACATCATGTTACTACGAACGTCCATCTCATAAGCTTTTTCGTAATGCTCAAATTTGACAAACTTTCTTTGTAAAGTCACATCCTTTTCAGCATCTCTGTAGTCCAATTCCAAGTGCTTATTGAGCAAATTGTTTCTATCGCATTTATCTAAATGCGGAGCATCAAAAAGACATATAATGGGTATCCCTTCAATCATAATTTGTGAACGAGAAGAAGTTTCTAAAAAAGAGAAAATTATTTATTTACGTTAAAAAGAAAAGAATGACTGTAATTACGCAGAAGAAGTTTATTTAAATCGTCATACCTGGCTCAATCCCATTGCGAAGGCAACACTCATTGTATTGTTTGCGTAACTCCTTCACAGCTTTGACGTTGGATGTTCCTTGATCGCAGACAGTAACGACAACATCGAAGCCACATTCTCGAAGCATTTTTACATTTTCTTTAATGCACGCCATTAGCTGTTCAGATTTGGTTTGCGCATTGCAGAAATAGTACGAAATTGGAAATTTTACATTCTTCCAGAGTCCTCGAATCATAAATGTGAGAATGTGATCTGCGAAGAAGCTCGTCCTCCTGCTTCCAAAGTCCTCGAAACCAATAATCTTGTCTTTTTTCACATCGTACCAAATATGACTGGATAAAAAGGCTTCGTCCCACATAAGTACTAAAGTTTTTTCTTTATCATCCTTCATTTCTTCTGCTGCTGCTCGTAAAACCTCAGCGACATTTGAGTTAATTCCAGTGTCTAATTCGATTTTAGATAATTGTCGCTTCACACATGTTACAGAAGGAAGTATCAATAAGGTTTTCATCAAACGGTAGAGTGCTGGTGATTTTTTGTAAAAAGAAAGAGCAAGATTTTTTTCTTCATTTGTAAACCTCCTGCCGTGAACGCTTTTGTTAACATTTCGTAGCTGCATTTCTACCATGCTTCGTTGAGGTTCTGAAAGACTGCTAAAATTCTTGAATAAAGCCGAAATATCTGACGCACGTTTCTGCACACTTCCCCTGTGATCAAATGATATTTTTTTACAAATAAGAAATACACGTAGAATCCCATAATACATGCATAAACGTTTACAGTTACTGGCCGATTGTGACAAGTGTAATACAGTAATTATAACCATCTTAGATCGGCTATGTACCTGCTCGTAATTACTTATTACTCAATTAACTATAAAATGCATACTAAAATATTTGGGAAATTGTATATATATATATATATTTATATATGTATAATTTCGTATGTCTTCAGGCCGCCGTCCTTTTACAAAGTAAAAGTATAAATAATAGTATAGTTTTTAAAAGCTTTACTCATTTACAGAATTTACGAAAAGCATTTAGCGGTCGCTGAACGTCAATTTTGTTAAACGGCTTATTTCTACTTAAATTGACTGTTTTTTTCTATCACTCTGACACTCATGGATTGGGTGTATTTTTTTATAGTAACATATTGAATTCTGATTTTTACCGAATCACGAGATAATTTTCTGTATGATCTTATTTTTTTATTTCATCTCATTTTAATCAGGTAAAATAAGAAAATAAATGTGTAAAAAAACTGAACTTGTTATTCGGAGAAAATCAAAGATTAACATTTTACTATAAAAAATACAATCCACGAGTGCAGAGCGAAATAAAAAAAAAGAGTCAATTTAAGTAGATAAAATTTTATCTAATTAAAATTAGATAAAATAAAAAATTTGTATACAAAATGACCTTTAATCTTCAATTATTATTTCTATCTTTAATTATTTTTTTTTAAATCTGAGAAAAATCAGACTTTCATATGTTACTATAAAAAATACGATTCATGAGTACCAGAGCGAAATAAAAAAAAACAGAGTCAATCTTGGTAGATCTAATTTTATCTAATTAAAATTAGATAAAATAGAAAATTTTTACACAAAATTACCTTTAATCTTAAATTAGTATTTCGATCTTTAATTATTTTTTTAGATCTGAAAAAAATCAGTTCAAGATTTTACTATAAAAATGCAATCAGCCAGTGCCAGAGCGTAATCTGAAAAAAAGTTTCAGCACAATTGAAATAAAGCTTAAAAAAGCACCCTAATAATTAGCGTACAATGAAATAACATACAGCGTAGTAAATGTCTACGTTTGTATAATACAGGTTACAAATGCCTTTAGGGTCGACCTACAATTATACAAAAAATTAATTATAAAAAGTTATAGAAATCAGTATTACGACAATTGATTTGATATCGACGTGGTATTCTTATAAATACTGTCAAACATTGTTCATATTTTTTCAATATTATTGATATTGTTAATGTATTGATAAAAAAAGCTTATCAATACATTTAATTTCCAACAAATGTACTTTATTTTGTAGAGAACATATTTCACTTTGCATCCGCTTTTTTTCCATTACATACCTTTTTAATTTCTGATTAGCAGCTCGTAATTTTTTTCGTAGTACCAAAGCCTCCTCGTAGACTTTCTGTGCTTTTGGCGATAAATCCACTATCTGACTTTTTCTTGCAAGCAATCTTCTACGCTTCCTGGCTTGCACAGTGGATTCTGCACGACCAGAAACCGTCATGCGTTTGAATTTTTGTGTTTCATCTTTCTGTTTCTCCATGGTTTCTAATACACACATTTCGGAAAGATTTTGCAATTCATTTGCTTCTGGAAAAATTTCAGTCTTTTCCCCTATGCTTTTTTTTTGTGGAATGAGTGCCATCGCTTCACTCGTCTCTCTCAAATCGTTGTCAAATAACCTTTTCTTACGTTTTATTTGCATTGCACCTCCAGATGCTGTACTCGTACCAGCATTGCGATTTTCATTCGAATTAGCGATATCCAATATTTCGAACCGCTTTGGCGTTGAATGCGCTGGGAAACTCTGCTCACAAATGTTTGCCCTTCTTTTCGGAGTATTTCCACCGCTAGGAGTATTCAAGGAGCTTTTTCTAATTTCAACTCCTACTGGCGATCCGCTGACACATTTATTAGTCGCTGGAGATAATTCTACAGACAGTGTACACTTTTCAGATGTAAAATCACGAAGAGGGGCATCTTGTGCTACAGCACATCTTAAAATTGCTTCATTTGGCAATAAAAGTGACGGAACAGCACTGTCGCGGAGTCGAGGTCTGCTGAAGGTTGTTATCCA
>CAKNWT010331429.1:0-21323 GCA_932066315.1 Andricus coriarius | reverse complement strand
TGAAATTACAAAGTTACCCCCACCCCTGCCTCCTGTGGGGGTGGGGTAAATTTTAACAAATCTTTTTTCCCCCTCGAAAATAAAAAGTTTTTATTCCAGACATTTTTTCCGCAGGATGCGTATTTTTTGAGATATTTCGTTGTCTCAAGTTAAAAAAAACACCCTGTATTTATGAATATTTCATCAAAAAATTCGTATAGAAAATGTTCAAGTTTCAATATTAATTTTTTGTAAAAACTAAAGCAACTATAACATGCATAATATTTTTATGTTATTGTAGAATACATAATGTGTATTATACAATGTACAATTATAAATAATAGCTATATAATAATTGTATTATAATTAAACGTGCCTACTGCACGCGAAGCTGTATGCGACGTGAATAAGTATAATAGTAGGCACTTTTAATTAAAATACAATTATTATATAGCTATTATATATTATTGTACATTGAATATTACACATTATTTAGGGGAGAGTGGGGTATGATGTCTCGCTTTGATTTGAGTGCCCTACAAATTACGATTGAAATGTGATTTTAATGTGTGTATTTCTTAAGGTGAAGCTTACATTACAAGGAAACATATGTTATTACTCCGAACCGCTTTTTACTTTCTTCATTATTTGATATTTAATTAATTTATGGATGTTGCATTTCAGTCAGAATACCCCATACATTGGGGTACGGAGAGCGTCATATCACTGCCGTTTACATAAACAATATGAACATTGTAAAATAAAAATGATATAATATAATAATTCTGGAAAGTGTAATGAAACGAAAAAAAATTACTCCAGGCATTTTCAACACTAATTTAATGTTTTATTATTGATCAAAGTAAAGCAGGTGGCGAAAGCAGTTATAACCTCTTACTCCCTGCTGAAATATATGGGCACGCCGCGGCGCGGCGTCATGCCCCATATGTGACGGCCCAAGATTTAATTAATTTTAATACATTTAAAACGTTTATAGAAACAAATCATGATACCAGAAGTTTAATAAAATACTTTAAATATTAAAATATAACTTTTTCATGCTTTAAATATTTCAAAATATGCTTTAAGTGCTTAATTTCAGCCAAAGACTTTTTCATCGGTTTTGCGCCAAAATTGTTTTCGCATAATTACTCTTCTGACGCGAATTTGAAAAGAGAAATTGCATCAAATGAGCCGCTGGGTAGTGTCAGGGTATATAAAATTTACATGGTGGTTTCGGTTGGCCCATGTTGTCTTCAAAATGGATTTTGAAAATCAAATTTTTGAAATACATGGCTTTGTAGGAAATTTCTTGATCATATGTTTCAAAAATTTAATTTTCAAACTCGATTTTAAAGACAACAGGAGCCAACCGCAACGACCATGTTAATTTTATATGCCCTTACACTATTCAGCAGCTCAAATCGCTATTTGTAAAAGTCACTGTGCCCCGCACTGCCAACATACCCCACTCTCCCCAATCCTACAATAACATTAAAATATTATGTATATTATACTTACTATAGTTTTTATAAGAAATTAATATTGAAATTTGAACATTATGTATACGAATTTTTTGATGAAATATTCATAAATATATTGATTACAATTTTCTTTAAATCGTTTCTTTTGTTTTTTTATTGATTAACTTCTCGTTAGTAATTCTAATTAACATATATCTCCTTTATATAAACGGAATTATATGGTCTTATTAACTTGAAAATATTATTTTACTGCTTTTTAGTATTTCGAATAGGTTTTTCCAGGCAAAAAAAATCCGCTCAGGGATATATTTTATTTTCATCAAAAATAGTTCCCCAAAAGCATTCAAAACAATCTCCTATTTATAACTTTGGGGTACCTGAAAATAGCATTTAACTTTTTTAAAGGCCACCGTGATAATTTTGTATATTACTTAAAATCTAATAGTGGTAATTAATTACTATTATAGTTTTGTTGGAATCCTGTATTTGAAATTTCTCATAGCGATTTGAATTTATCCGTGTAAGGGATCGTCCATATATTACGTCAGCTGTTTTTATTTTTTTGAACAAAATTGCAAGGGGACTCATAATAATCCTGTACCCCATTTTGTGAGAGGCAAGGGGACTCACAACAAGCCAGCACCCTATTTTGTGAAAGACATGAGAACTTACAATAATCCAGCACCACATTTTGTAAGAGTTTGAATTTTGATTTTTGTGACCACACATCCATAATCACCGACCACAAAAACCCACGAGTAACCACTTTTAGCTAAATCCGCCGATACTTTGAAATCTCTGCCACCATATTGAGTCCGCCAATTTCGATTTTGAATTGTGGTCTGCATATTGATAATCAGCGAACCCAAAAACCCCCGAGTATCTATTTTTAGTCGATTATATATATTTTTTACATCTTCACCGCCATTTTGAATTTTTCACTGCATACTCGTAATCAGCGACCCCAAAAACCACCAAGTATCTATCTTTAGTCGATGCCATATATTTTTCAAAATATTCGCCGCCATATTGAGTCCGCCATTTTGAATTTTAAATTTTTGACTGCATATTCGTAATCAGCGACCCCAAAACCATCCTAGTATCTATCTTTAGTCGGTGGCATATATTTTTCAAAATATTCGCCGCCATATTAAGTCCGCCATTTTTAATTTTTAATTTTTGACTGCATATTCGTAATCAGCGACCCCAAAACCTCCGAGTATTTATTTTTAGTCGATTCCATATATTTTTTCAAATCTTCGCCGCCATATTGAGACCGTCATTTTGAATTTTGAACTTTCGACTGCATATTCGTGATCAGCGACACCAAAAACCAGCGAGTATCTATTTGTAGCCGAATCCGTAGACTTTTTAAATTTTTGCCAAAATTTCGGTTGCCTGGCCCACTGTGGGTTCTCGTAGAAGGATCCGTAGCTTCTTGTGGAATGCTCTGTAGACTCTCGTGCAAGGCTGTGAAGGGCCTCGCGGGAGTCTCTCGTTGGAGGCTCTATAGATTTGCATTGAAGTCTCTGGATGTTATAGTAGGAGGCTCCGCATATAAGGCTCTGAAGGCTATCGTGGGAGGCTCCAGAGGTTCTCGTGAAAGGCTCTGGAGACTCTCGAGCGAAGCTGCGGAGGCTCTAAAAATTCTCGTGGAAGGATCTGAAGCTTCTTGTGGAAGACTCTGGAAACTCTCGTGTAAGGCTGTGGAAACCCTCGTGGGAGGCTCTAGAGTATCTCGTTGGAGGCTCTATAGGTTTCCATGGAAGACTCTGGATATTATCGTGGGAGGCTCCGGAGGTTCTCGTGGAAGGCTCTGGAGACTCTCGAGCGAAGCTGTGGAGGCTCTCGTGGGAGGCTCTAAAGGTTCTCGTGGAAGGATCTGAAGCTTCTTGTGGAAGACTCTGGAGACTCTCGTGCAAGGCTGTGGGAACCCTCGTGGGAGGCTCTAGAGTCTCTCGTTGGAGGCTTTATAGGTTTTCATGGAACACTCTGGATACTATCGTGGGAGGCTATGTAGATTTTTGTGAAAGGCTCTGAAGGTTTTCAAGAAAGGCTTTGGAAGCCTCGCGGGAGTATTTAGGGCTCCTTGTGCGAGGTTCTAGAGGCTATCGTGGGAGGCATTTCAGGTTTTCGTGGACGCTCTGGAGACTCTCGTGCGAATCTGTGATGGCTCTCGTGAAAGGCTCTGGATGTTCTCGTGGGAGTCTCTAGAGTCTCTCGTTGGAGGCTCTATAGATTTTCATGGAAATCTCTGGATGCTATTGTAGGAGGCTCTGCAGATTTTTGTGTAAGGCTCTGAAGGTGTTCGTGGAAGGCTCTGGAAGCCTCGCGGTAGTCTTTAGGGCTCCTTGTACAAAGTTCTGGAGTTTCACATGGAAGGCTCTAGAGACTGGGGGGCTTTGGAGGGGCTCTCGAACGGTCTGGAGACTCTCGTGCGAGGCTTTCGTGGATGGCTGTTGAGTTACTCGTTGGAGACGCTAAAGTCCCTAGTGGGAGACTATGGAGTGTCCCGTAGAAGGCTCTGGAAGCCCCGCGGGAGGCTTTATGTGCCCACGTGCGAGGCTCTGTAGATCCTCGTGAGAGGTTCTGGAGGAAGGGTTCTTGTGGAAGGGTCTAGAGATTATTGTCGGTGGTTCTGGAGGGCCTCGTGTCAGACTCCAAAGGCTCTTGGGGAAGGCTCTAGAGAACCTCGCTGGAGGCTCTAGAGGTCCTCGTATGAGTATCTAGGCTTTCATAGGAGGCTTTGAAGGCCTTATCGAGAAAAATTCATCAGACCAAGAGTCAGAGTTGGACCGGAGCTGGGCCCAGCTGCAGCAGACTAGTTTATACAGTAAAAAAGTTAATATTGGGACAAAACATTTCATTCAAAGATTATTTTTCGTGAAAAAGGATTTCAATTTTCGCTCGCTTAGACAATTTAGGTTAAAATAATTTGCTTACAAATTTCGATTACGAAAAAACTATAGCGCTATTCGATTGTATGAGAAAAATTACATAGAGTCCACATATTAGACAACTTTTTTCTATTAGTTCTTGCTTACTCCTATTTTTAAACAAATTTTGAAATCAAACATGATTTAAACAGTCTGCATACCATTCATCTCATACCATTCTAATAATAAATCACAATTACTTTAATACAAAATAATTTTTTTTCTATTAAAAAGTAGTATACTGAAGAATTTGTTTGAATAAATGGTTAACAGCAATTCACTTGCATATTTCATTAATTATTTGTATTACTTGAGTATAAATTAAATTCATAAATTAAAGAGTTTGAGGACCTTAAAATCTTCATTCTCAGAATTTCTAAAAAAATGCTTTAAAGTCTGTCTAGACGTAGAGCCTGTAGAAAATTATGAACATAAAATTCCTGGTTTTGACCAATGTGCATCGCCACAATGGGCGAGATTTCCAAAAAAAGCTGGAAAAAACTCAAGAAAAAAAACTCGTGCGCCCCCTGGCGCTCAAGCTATAAAGCCTATTGTGCCACAAGATTCAATAAACAAATTGAAAAATTTAGATTTTTAATGTTTTTCAACTCTTAATGTTATACATAGTTATAAGAAGAAATAGATTTATTATTAAAATCAATTTTTTATCAAACAATACTTTTGGATCAAAGAGCATTAAAAAACGGGAGCCGTCGTGGGACGCCAAGCAGAAGTGATAACTTCATATGATGGTATTGGAAGTGGTTTTTCTTTTAACTCTTTCAAGATAAAAAAACATGAAACCTCTTCACTGACATGAGATATAAATGATGTTGGAAAAATCGCACATAAAGACGTCAGCGACGGTTGCTCCTGACACTCACACTAGTCACACTGAGACTCTGACAGTATAGCGGTATGTAGCAGTGTATAGCGGCATGCGCTCTTCTTGAAGGCCGTGGTCCGTACACGTGCGTGATGATATTGTATAAGAGAGAGGGAGAGAGAGAGAGAGAAGTGAAAGAAGGAAGGAGAGATCGAGAGGGAGAGGGATTGAATGAGTCAATCAGTGGGAGAAGCGAAGAAGCGATACAGGAGAGGAAGCGTTACCCGTGAAGCGTTACCCGTATTTCCCCTTAAAGCCTGTTAGTTTTGCGAGTTCATACCGTGTAAATGAGGGAAATAGAAGTAGATGAACTGGGATAATTGAGGGGAGTTAGGGATAGGTATGTAGTAGAAATGAGGAAGTATAACCGGGGAAATAAATTGTAATAATATGACTGCAATAAAGGGAAATGAGAGGATTGAATAGGCGAAGAGAAGTGAAATGAGGGGATGAAACTTAGGAAAAATGATAGCAGTGGAAATAAGCTGAAATCAGGGGAAGAGAAATGAGAGAAAATCTGGAAAGGTGTGAGTAGGGGTAGTGGGAGAGAAAGGCATGTAAGTGGATGAGCGGAGGAGAAGTAGGTGAAATTAGGGGAGAAAAACGTAGAGGAATTAAGGGGAAATAAGGATTGGGGTAAGTAGAGGATGTGAGGGAAAATTAGGGAGGGGCAGCAGCAGAAATTATTGAAAGTCAAGGACGGCAGTGAGGGCGGGTAGTGAGGCACGTGAAGGCGAAGGGGAGTGCTAGCTGGGCAAGTGAGGCGAGAAAGGGAAGTTGAGGTGGAAGAAATTCGGGTAGGGAGGGAAGCGAAGGGGGATTAGAGGAGGAATGGTTGAATTAGATGGGTGTACTTCCGAAAAGGTTACCCAAGAACATTGACTTAATACTTGGCGTAGGGGTACCTTTTAGATCCTAGCTGAAGGATAACTATTGTTGTTCTAACATCCACTTGAACATCCTCTCGAAAACCTAGGCAGTAAGATTCGTTTGTAAAGGTGGATCAATGCGGGGAATATTTATCCATCTTATTCTTAGGGAAATAGGACCATTTTCGAAAATAATCGGGCTGGTAGCCTCTCCAATTTTTTGAGTTGGTGAAAAATCATCAGATTTTTTTTCGGGCGTTAGAATGATAATCCATAGCCTAAGGACCATCTCAAAAATCATAGGAGCAATGAAACCGACTTTTCCGAAATAGTGTCATTTTTCTGAAGTATTAGAATGAAAAACATTTACTGAATCTTTCCAGCTCCAAAGAATTTAGTTTTACTGCGTGGGTGGATTCAGAGAGATTCTAAAATGACAATCCATAGCCTTATAATCACCTCAAAAAACCAGAGGAGCTATATCTTGGAGTTTTCCGGAAAATTCTCATTTTGTTGGAAGGAAAATAAATAAAAAAATGGAAAATATTCACCGAATCTTTCCAGCTCTATAGAATTTAGTTCTACTGCGTGGGTGGGTTGCAGGTGGGGGGTCTTAGAATGACAATCCATAATCTGAGGACCAACTGAAAGAATCTGAGGAGAAATAACGTCGACTTTTCCGACAAATCGTCATTTTCCAAAGGATAAGAAAAGAAAATTATTATCGAATCTTTGCAGTTCTAGATAATTTAGTTTTACTGCGTGGGTGGGTTCAGGAGGGTACTAATATAACAAACCATAGCCTAAGATCCACTTAAAGAAATCAGAGAAGTAATAACTTTGATTTTCCAAAAATTGACATTTTTTCTAAGGATAAGAAGGGAAAATTATTACCGAATCCTTCCTGCTCTAGAGAATTTAGTTTTACGATGTGGGTTGGTTCAGGGGGGTGTTAGAATGACAATCCATAGCTTGAGGACCACCTCAAAAAATCGGAGAGGCAACCTGTTCGATCATTTTCTTTAATGATTCCGTTTCCCTAAGAATAAGGTGATAAAATAATAAGCGTAAACTTCTAGTATTTTTGAAAATTGTTCAAGTTTCCATTTATAAGATTGACAAATACTCGTGGAATTCGGAATTGCATAAATTCGGACATGTTTTAATTTAGGAGTATTTTCAGGATGATGTTATAATATCAACCCTTAGTCAGGAAACTCCCTCGAAAAGTCAGGGGAGTATCTGTAAAATATTGCTTTGGAATTTGTTGCGTCATTATTTTACATTCAATATTTTCTTCCTTCTTTTAACGTTTTTATAAAAATATATATTTAATAAGATACATTTGTTATGTTTTTTAATAATTTATTACAAATTCATAAAGATTATCACACCTATGTCTGTTGGAATAATTTTTCTATTTTGAATATTGCGCCAGAAGTCAATTTAAATCGATTTTAGAGATCAATGGTGATACCAGGCGGCGCTGTTAACATAATCTCTGTTTACATTTCTTGGCTGCTTTGGAGATGCAGTACTCACGAAGTAGTATAAGGAGACCCCACTCCCATGCGGCCTTTGGAAAATTTGGACGCACAGATTCGGATTTAGTTAGTTTGCATCGTTCGTAGCGCCTCTAGCGGAAAAGCGTTGAAACACAAGTTTTACAAATGGCAGCGCCCGTAGTGCAAGCCGGGTGTAAACAAACAACATACATGCTTGTCGTTTCGTCGGTCTTCTCGTGTCAAAAATAAATGCAGTGTGACAGAAGTGAGTTGTTTTTGTATGTGCAAAATGGTGTACTGTTACATTGATGGCTGTGCTTCAACCCGCTATGTTGGAAAAAAAGAAAAAGGAGACAGGCTGGAGAAACGTCACTTCTTTTGCCCTAGCACAGTCAGTATACATATAATTATATTATAAATTTTTAATGTTATTATTCTTGTAATTATTAAATTCTCTTCAGAGAAGGTTTTAAATTTGTGTAAATTTGTGCCTCCCCCATTTTTGTCAAGTGTCCACGTTTTAAGACCCTTTGAACCCGAAACACATGTTTTTACTAACGTGTCTGTATGTTTATATGCAGGATAACTTGAAAAAATTAATCTATTAGATGTACGGCTATTTATAGTACTCGAAAAGTCAATCAATTTACCTTCACGACTTTTTTCGATAAAAAGAAAATTATCAGAGTTATAGCATTTTTGCAGAATTAAAAATAACGAGCGAAGTTTCAAGCCAAACAACGCACGATATGAAATAGTCAAAAAAGAAAAAAAGTTGCCTTTTGAAAGCCCTGCAAGATTATCATAAGAAAATTTTTAAATTTTACTGTAAAGTCGCAAATTAAATTTTTTTGAGCAACGGTTCTGGTTTGAAGCATGAAAAAAAAACAATGAAAAATAAAATGGTTAAACTGGATTTTTTGATAGGACGCGTAGTTTCTGTTTTAATGGTAAAAAATAACATTAAAAATTTAGAAATTAAATTTTTGGGCAAACGACAAAAGCTGCAAGACTGTTCTTGTAAGCTATTACGGTAATGTGAATTTTTTCAAATAGGATGAAGCGATAAATTTATGGAGAAATGCTATTCCTGGAGGAATGAATTTTAAGAAAGGAAATTTTGTTTGTGATCTCCATTTTAAAAAAGATGACATCATGACAGAATTTGTCACAAAAATGTCAGATGGATCGGAATTTCGTTTGAAAAGAGATCTTGTACGTCTCAAAAATGGAGCTGTTCCTACGATTTTTCCGGAAGAAAAACGAAAGGAACCTCTGGTAACTCCTGATGCGAATTTTTTAAAGGAAAGTAATTTTTTCAAGATTCAACAAAATGTACACAGCATTCCATTGCCATCGTCATATTGGTTTTTTAAAGTGGTTCCGGACCACATTTTTTGGAACACCTGGAGCAAGAATTTGAAAGATGTGACGAAAAGACTCATATTGAATGCAGATAAGACGATAAATGTAAGTAACGAAATTTATGATGTTGTGAAAGGAAAAGTTTTGTTGATCACTGTAATTTCAATGTAACATTAATTTTATCTGTTACGACTAGGTTTTTATCGGAGAAATAGAAATAGATTCTGACATTTTTTTCGAGATTCAAGATGTAAATGATATACTGAAAGTGTTAAATAGAGTCGAAAACCTTCTTCCTTGTGCTAGCACTATTCCTGAAAGGTTTTTTTGAAAGATTCTTTTAAATAATGTTTCTTTTCATGTAATGCTTAACGGTGAAACGTAGTAATACTTTTTTGTTTTCTACAGAGCAATAGACTGTTTAGGGTATGTTCAGAAAAAGGAAAGAAGTGTCAAAGGACCACAGGCTAAGTTCTGCCTCTTTTGTAAGAAAACGAAAGCTGCTAAACGCAAGAAAGATGCGAAAGCCAATGTAGCGCAAAAATTGCGTCAAACTAATAATAAATTGAGACAAAATTGTAGGAACACAAATCGAGGAAAGGAGCGACTGCGCAGGAAGGTAAGTATTTATACAATTTTTTTCAATTAGATAAAAATATATATTAAAATATATTAATACATATGCATACATTTTCAAGTAAATAGTTTAACTTTTAAATAAAAAAAGATCATTTTTTAGCCAAAACAGAAATAATGATTAGTGTAAGTATTTTCATTTCAAATTAAAAACAGTCGAATGTAACCAAAAAAAGGAGTTTTCAACAAAATGCTTGAATCTTAAACTTAAACAGATAAGTTTTCAAAGTAACAATTGCATTTTTAACAACAAAAAATGGATTCCCTACAGCAACAAAAAAATAATTTGTAACAAAATGCAAACAATTTCAACCGAGAAGATTAATTTTCTACCAAAAAATACAAATTTTCAACAAAACTTGAATTTTCAAGTAAATAACCGTAATATGATATTGAGAAAGTTGAATTAATTTGCAGAGAAAGAAGCTAGCAGCTACATTGAGAAATTTGCGAATCAAGTGCGCACAAACGACAGAAGAAGCGATTAATAAAGCAATCAGTGCACTTTCTGAAAAAGAACAATTAGCTGTTCGAGCGTGTATTCAAGCTTCTAAACTGAAGAATCGCAGAGGAATCAGTTACAATAGACAGTGGATTTATGAGTGCATTCTTCTTAGGATAAAAAGTTCGAAAGCTTACAAGCACCTCCGCAAGCATAAAATTTTAGTTTTGCCTTCGGCGCAAACACTGAACCGATGCATTAAGAGGATCAAAAGTGCCTACGGATTTCAAGAAAATGTGTTTACTGCATTGAAATTTAAGACTAGCCAAATGGATCCTAAAGAGAGACATGGTATATTAACATTGCTTTTCTCTAATAAAAAAATGTTTTAAATTTTATTCATAGTTTTATAATAAAAGATTATGGAGAAATAGTTGCTAGCTGTGATGTTTAATGTATAGTGAAATTGCAAACATTGAATTACAGGGGCCGTTTTCGTTGACGAAGTGAAACTATCTACTTCTTTAAGTTTTAATAGACTCAACTTAAAATTTGAAGGTTTCACTAACCTGGGAGATCACACCCCTGAACATCAAAAATCTGAACTGGGGGACCATGCACTGGTGTTCATGTATCAATCTTTCATGACCGGTCGAGTGCAAACCTTAGGATGTTTTCTCAGCAAAGGAAGTGCTAGTGGAACGGTGCTGCATAAATTATTAATTGAATGTATTTTGCTATCTGAAAATGCCGGTTTGCTAATCGATGTGGTGACTTGTGACGGAGCAAGTTGGAACCGGACTATGTGGAAATTGTTTGGAGTAACCGAAGAAGTTGTGAGCATTACTCACATTGCTGATGTAAATCGGAGACTGTGGTTTATTTCAGACTTTCCACACCTAATAAAGTATAGCTGAGCTATTAATGCTGTTTCGAGACAAGCATCCGGAACTTGAAGACAGCGAGCCAGTTATAAAGTTATGTCAAAAGGTGAAAGGTTTAATTAGTGGGATGAACAGTAGGACAGCAATGACTGGAATGGCACCTGGAAATGAAGCGTACCGAGTACGATGAACTAATTAATCCTTAGTTGCATGTGCATGGACGATTATTACATATTATTAATGGCTAATTTTTCAGATAGTTGAAAATTTCTTGCAATGCTTGGTAGAGTGGCGAGAAACTGCGATTAGTAAGAACTGCGAATTTATAACTGAAAGCACTTACTACGGACTTCTCATCTCTTTAAAAGCCACTCTGGAACTCTGTGATTATCTGGTGAAACAATGTGGATTCACTTATTTGTTGACAGTGCGATTATGTCAGGATGCCTTAGAGGTTTGTGCTTCATTTACAAATTTAATGTAATTTAGGCAACACTTGCAAATTATTTTTATACTTTCATTTTCCAGCGCTTTTTTGGAATGATGAGAGAGAGCTGCGGTGCTAACGACCATCCTGATTCTAACCTCTTCATTCAAATGTATCGTTTGATATCGACGTATTCCATTGTAAAGCCACCAAAAGGTTCTAATATCTCCAGCTCGGAGATATTCGACGTACTTTTGAGCGTTCAAGACATAGAAGATGTCAAAGAAAGAAAAGAACAGTGGGAGGCTCAACTGGACACAATTTTGGACAGAGGCTGTGCGGATGTCTTTACTGAAGCCACTTCAATTTCGAAAGAGCACGATTACTGCCAATCCGAACTGTCTGCATACGCGATTGCTTACATGTCGGGATACGTGGCTCGAAAATCAATTATCAGATTTGCGAAATACGTTAAAGATAAGAAACAATTCACCTGCAGTGACTGTGTATCTACGTTGCTCTTACCATCAACTGAAGTAATTCCCGAGAGCCACAAATTCATTGAAATTAAATCCAAAGGATTTTTGAAGCACCCATCTACGAAACTAAGCTCGTTAATAAAGATTATAGAAAATGCTATAATGTCAGTCCTTAGTGAAAAAAGCCCAGACGAAAACGCACTTTTTATCATCACAGAGAAGCTGGAAAAATTGTCATCTTTACCATATGTTGGGTGTGAGGAGCATCAACTGCTGTTAACACGAAGAGTCATCAGCTTTTACTTGACTACTAGAATGTTTTTCGTAGCTAAACAATGCAACCGGAACAACCAAGAGCGGGAAAAGACCAAGGAAAAACGAAAAGCTGCAAAGTTGACTACTGCTTCTGAATCAGTTTCTCAAGAACCCGTTATGCTCTTGAAAAAACCTTTGAAAAGAAAAGCTCTAAAGAAAGTTACCGATCCGACAGAAGGTCAAAAAAGAATTAAAACACTTGGGAACGGCTGCACTGCGAACCTCCTGAAAGGCAAAAAAGAACCATTACGCGACATAAGCAATTTGCAACGTTTGTAAGGTTTTAAAGAAAAGTACAAATTTAGATACTGAAATGATTAAACGGAATATATATTTATAAGAGAAAGTAATTTATTTCTTGAGTTGAAATTGTATTATTTCTCATTCATACAGTTCAAAATGAAACAATTTTATTTTTAATTCAAGAATTTCGGATTTGAATGATTTAAGATTGCAATAAAATTTCGAAAACAGGGCAAATTTAATACGTAAAGAAATATTTTCAGGTTTGAAAATTCGATCATTTAAAATTCAAATGAACTGAAACTGTATTATTTCTGATTTAAAGCGTTAAAAATTGTAAAATTTTAGATTAGAACTTTAAAATTGGACAATTTTATTATGAAAAATTTGAGATTGTATCACTTCTAATTCGAAGCTTTCAAAATTAAACAAATTTAGTTTAAATTTAAAAATTTCGAATGTAAGCGATTAATATTATAATAACATTTCGAAAATAGGACAAGTTTAAGACGTTAAAAATAAAATATTTTCCGACTGGAATTTAAAAAATTCGATAATTTAAAGTTGAAAGGAATTATTAACTGTATTATTTCTAATCATAAGCTTTGCAAATCCAGAAAGCAAAAAAAAGCATTGCGTGATATAAGCAATTTACAACGTTTGTAAATTGTATCAGGAACAGGTGCAAAAAAAGTACAAACTTAGATACCAAAATGATTACACGTAATATTTATTCATAAGAAAAAGTAATTTATTGTTGGCAGCTGCTCACAAATATGGGTGTGCATCTTACGTTTATAAAATGTTAAAAAATATTATAAAAAAGGTTTATCAAAAACTTTATCGTCGATTGATACTGTATGTATATGTTATAAAACTTTAACAATAAGAAGAGTGTAGATCAAATAAAATACACCTCATGAAGAGAAGATTAAAACACTTTCGCACAAATTTATCTTTTTCGGTGTCATCATTCTTCGCACCTTAATATTACATTTTGTTATTGTAAAGGGATAACAATTTAATTTCTCCTATTTTTAAGGGAAAGTCAATTCAAATTTGATAAATTTTACAATTGATTGAATATTCATTACCATGCGAATCTAATTCATCGAGATATTTAAAAATATAATATTCGAGAATAATACATAGCTGGCACAAAAATCACGGATACTCAGCATTTGTAAAAATTGCGATTGTAAACTCTACAGATGCAGATGTATATAGAAAAAATCTTAAATTTGAATGATTTTGAAGATCAAAAGTCAAGCATTTTTATTTGTAAATCTTCCAAATTGAAGAAATGTAAAATATAAATCATGAAAATTAGAGAATTTTTAATTGTAAAACTTGCATAATTTGTAATTGTACATTTTAAAAACTAAAAAACTCTTCAAATCAAATGATGTACCATTACAATTTCTACACTTTTTAAGAGTTACAATTGGAATTTCTGAAATTATGAAAATATAAAATTGCAAATTATTCAATTTCCAAGATTTCCATTTTAAAGGTATGTAATTTGGAACAATTTTCTTTTTATTATTTCAATTATGAAAATTTACAATTGAAATTGCTTTAATTTTACCGATTTGCAATATAAAATTTTTTCAAGTTTACAGATTTACAATGGTAAATTCTTCAATTTTGAAGATGTATAAATACAAATTGTGAAATTGTTGTGATTTAAATCTGAAACTAATTTTGAATATATACAAATAAAATTCTTAAATTTGGATGATTTTGGACATCAAATGTCAAGTGTTCAATTCTAAATCCTCCAAATTGAACATATTTCGAATGTAAATCATCAAAAGTTCAAAATTTTAATTTGTAAAATGCTTACAAGTATAATATTCCAGAATAATACATAGCTGGAACTAAAATTACGGATACTCATCAACCTCTCTTAGAAGATTTTCAAACTCGTCAGTAGAAGTAACTTTAATGTATTTGCAGAATGGGATTAATTTATCATCTACAAAGATCTTCACTGTCGAATCAGGAAGTACTGCAACTCTTTTTCTGATGGTAAAATTATTTTCTACTCTTTGAAAACCAAAGAACAACTCATTTCCTTTCGAATAATTCCACTTTTCAGAGGGTAAACTGATTGACTCCACATGATCTTGTAAATACTTGAAGGAACAAAAGGTTTGGCTCTCAATCTTCGCGTTGACAGGAGACATAACCTAAAAAATTCCGAAAAAGTCATGATTCAAATAACATATAAACTATACTTCACTTAATAAACACATCTATATTGTAATCTATTAATTCATTTTAAATTAATTTACAACAAATGTTACATATTAATAATGTAGAAACTCGATGTATATCACATGCATTTCAGTTTCAAAAAGTACTTACTGTGTTATTCCTTTGGGTTTCCATCCTTAAATTAATTATACTTTTGTATAAAAGAACTAAAGTATAATTTTTAAAATAATTTGTACTATTAGAATGTCACTGTTTTTGTTTTTGTCACTTTTTGTTTATCCGTTGCCATGCAACTAAGACGTCACGACTGCCATGTTGTGGAAATTAAAGGGTTTCGAATTTTTCCGCAAGAGGCGCCACGATCAGTGCAAACTAACTAAATCCTAATTCACGCGTCCAAGTTTTCCGGGAGTGGGGTCTCCTTATACTACTTCGTGGCAGTACTTAAGAAACTTAACACATTTGTGGCAAGTGTTGACGATCGGCAGGGACTTTCGTCCTCAATTATGGATTTGAGCTTTCAAGAGGAAAAAAAATTGTCCCCCGATAATCCATCGTTGCACTAGCATTTGGAATTACTCTTTTTCACGTGAGTTTTCTAGGTTACATTACGCCCCCGTCTAGAAATAATCAACTGAACACAATTAAGGACGATTCACAGTTGTCAAAATTTCAATCGTTCCTAATCGGTGTACTATTTGTTAATCTATTTTAATTATTTTCTATTGCTTATAGAGGTTAAGTTTCCATTCCTAATGTTCCTAATTGTTTTCAAACAAGGCGGATATTCAGGCGGCGACCGGCGTTTGTTTTTTTTCTGACGAAAGATAACCTAAAATAGAAAAAAATTCCTTCGCGTCCTCGCGGAGTGTTGTGCATTTTTATATTTTCTTTCCTAATCCGATTTCAGAAAGAAAAAAGTCTTGAATTCTGAAATACACAAAAAATCCACCTTTTTTGTAGTTTAAAGATTCTTATACTACTTTTAAATGTATTTTTTCCTGTAATTTTTTATCAAGTCTTATTTTCAGCAATTAAAAATACAATGAAATTGGTAAGAGAATTGATAGCAAAACTTATGAAAATAGAGAATTGCACAGAAATCGACCAGAATTAATTAGCTGACATCGTTTTCGGGTAAATGATAGGTAATAATATGTTTCAAATTTCACTATAGGAATCCTTAAACTATAAAAAATTTGTATTTTTTGGTGTATTTCGACATTGACGATTTTTTTCTGCCACTACCCTGTTCGAATATTTTTAATTTACTACTTTTAGAGAATATTCTTTTTATACGGTAGAAGAAATCCTGCGCACATTATTTCAGCAAAGAAAATGTCTAGGGGCTATCTCAGACCATTAATTGTAATGAAATTACAAATTTTCTTATTCTAGGCCTGATAATATGGTAAAACAAATTTATTTGATCAATTTTATGGGTTATTCCTCTATAAATAACAAATGCTTTCTAGGGTTGAAAGAATTTTTTAGCTTAAATTTTGTAAGATTCAAATTTTATTCAGAAAAAAAAGGATCTCTCATCAGTTGGTCTGTTGTTCAAATCCCAGTAGAGTGAGAGGAGAGAGATCCTTTTTTTCGGAATGAAATTTGAATCTTAATAAATTTTAATTTATATCTTTATCTAGTCTGTAAAAGACGAAATAATTTGTCTGTATTAGAGGTATTAACTTTGATCGATAATGTAGATTTCCATTATCCGCAGTATGTGTGGTAGGTTTTCTCAACCGATTGAAAAATTACCATCTCCGATGACAATACAGATTCCTACTTGAATTAAAATTTGTATTTATTAAAAATTAAGGAAATTCATGTTCGGACCTAATACGGCCTAGCACTCTCAGCTCGCGGAAATTATTACAAAACATTGATTTGATTTTCTTAATGAAAATATTGCTTAAAATGTGTTGCTTCGAAAAAAGTAAATAAATGTTTTCACTTAATTCCCGCGAGACGAAAGTGCTGCCATCAAATTGCCACTTCATAACCTCAAAATTCTACTACCGATTGGGAACGACTGAAACTTTGCGACACTCAATCATTCCCAATCGTGCACACCCGATTAAGAAACACGATTGGAAACAATTCAAATTTCTTTTTATCATTCTGAATTGTTTTGAATTAATTATTTCTAGAAGGGCCCCCACATTAGCCTTACTTGATAGTGTTCTGCGTCAAAAATGCTTTTAGTGCTTTCAACTAGGGACTAAAAGAAACCCATAGGCCCAGTATGAAGTCAATATTCTTGGGTGACCTTGTTGGAAGTACTTATGATCAGAAAGTACCCGGAATTTCCCATTTGGAAAACCGCGCTTGAGATATTGTCAACACATTTTTTTTCTAGGTTGATACATCTGTCATCTGGCGCTCAAACATTTGTTGGATGATTTGCCTCGTTCCGGTCGTCCAACCACCTCTGTGACCGACGAAAACTTCGAAAAAGTTAAGAAAATTGTCCTCGAAGATCGCCGTGTGGGCATCACAGAGATAGCAGCCGACCTTAGTGTCTCGTTCGGATCGGTGCAGATCTGCACCGATATTTAAAGTCTACTTTGAGTCTGTCAGGTACTATTAAATCCTCTTTAAGTTCTTTTTAGGCCTATAAAGCCTATTTAGAAACTGGTAGACTCTACTAGGACCCACTTAGTTACACTTAAGTTCTCTGACGCGTCAAAAATTAAATTGTCCCTTCTAGCGGCATGTAGAGACGCTGTGATCGCTTGATGAGGATACATCAGGAGTCGCGTATATTCAATGTGGACTGACTTCAAGCCAGGCAAAGTTACACATTTTTAATCCAAAATACTTGCCATAGACGGTATGTATTCATAAATTTTGTTTAATTTTGTTCATATACAAATATCTGATAGACTACTTTCCTCTTTAAATGGAGCATTCTTATTCAGCCATACAATTTCAAGATGGCGTGCCCACAACGTTCATTACGTAGGAAAACCAAAGAAAGTAAGTTGTGTGTGTGATAGCACTGCCAGTTTGGATTTTCCCACAAATAACTTTGTGCTCAATTTGTGCTCTTTTATGTTGGAAAGGATTTTTTTGAAACATTAAAATTAGAGACACTATTGCCAGCAGAACATTTCCGAGGAATAAAACTATCAATGGCTGATTTCCCATATAGGCTACACATGCGATTCTTCGAGGATCTCAACGTACTCTTTCAACTGAAGAAAACTTCAACCTCCGGTTCCAAGCATCATCTTTTTCAAAGACTGCGTTGAAATCTGATGTATTTTGTTAAAAATTCATCTTTTTTGGTAGATTTGAAGCAAGCGCAGTACCAAAACGATACGATTCGGATTTATTGGAGGTCTACGAAGGCTCTAAACAGGTTCTAAATTAAGACCTACTTAGAACCTAACATGGGAAGAAACGGACTTTTCGGACACTTCTCAGGTCTTGATTTGGTTTTAACTTAATACTAATAGAACCTCCATAGAACCTCGTAAGATCTGCAAGATGTAGGACCTAGGAGACTCTAAGTAGGCGATTCCAAAATCGAGCTGTGAAAAGTATTTTGAAGATTGGAGGAAGCGTTGGAATATGTGTATTGCTCCCTGCTGGAAGTAAAAAGAAAGAGATCCTATTCTTTTGAATCATTTTGAATCTTTATGATCGAAATAGATAGAGAAAATGTATCCCATTCTATCTCTTTGTCAATCTAAGTTCGCGTCTATCTTTTTCAATCCACTTTTTTCTATGTCATCATATACCTTATCTATCCACGTCAATCATTTTCTATCTTTTCGTCAATCTAAACTCACGTCTTTCTTTTCTAATCTCCTTTTCTCTATTTCATCCTATTCTGCTTCTATCAACGTCAATCTTTTTCTATCTCTCAGTTAATCTAAACTCCCTTTATCTTTTTCAATCTCCTTTTCCGTATCTCTTCTTATCCTCGATCTATTCGTGTCAATCTTTTTCTATCTTCTTGTCTGTATAAATTCGCGCCTTTCTTTTCCAATCTCCATTGTTTGTCTCATCCTTTCCTGCTTCTATCAACGTCAATCTTGTTCTATTTCTCAATTAATTTCAGCTCCCTTTATCTTTTTCAATCTCCTTCTCCCTATCTCTTTTTATCCTCGATCTATCCGTGTCTATCTTTTCATCTATATAAATTCACGTCTTTCTTTTCCAATCTCCTTTTCTCTATCTCATCCTTTCCTGCTTCTATCAATGTCAATCTTTTTCTATCTGTCAATTAATCCAAATTCCCATTATCTCTTACAATCTCCTTTTCTTTATCTCTTCTCATCCTTTATCTATCCACGTCAAACTTTTTCTATCTTTTTGTCAATCTAAATTTACGCCTTTTATTTCAAATCTCCTTTTCTCTATCTCATCCAATCCTGATTCTATCAACGGAATATTTTTCTCTTTCTATATCAATCTAAATTCTCGTTATCTTTTTCAATCTACTTTTTTCTATCTCCTTTCATCCCTCATATATCCACATCAATCTTTCTCTATCTCATCCTATCCTGATTCTATCAACGTCAATATTTTTCTAACTCTCTGTCAATCTAAATTCCCTTCTATCTTGTTCAGTATCCTCTCCTCTGCCGGCCCATATCCTACATCTATGAACGTCTATCTTTTTCTATCTATTTTTCCGTCTAAATTCACGCCACGGTATCTTTCTGGTGCGTGGTCAATGAAATTATAATAGAAAATGATTAGAGTGCTCAATTTTGGAAGATAGAAAAAGAGATAGACAAAGAATAAAATTTATATTAAAGGGATAGAATGAAGTAAAGAAAAGGATAAGGGTATTTGGTTACAGAAGATGGAGAAAGAGATGTAAAGATTGAAATTCGTAATAGATAGATATACTTAGGGATAGAAAAAGATAAGAGTCCTCGATTACGAAAGGAGGAGTAAGAGATAGAAATTTATTAAGGTTAGGGTTACGAAAATGTAGCGTTTCAGGGATGCAAAGTGACATACTAAAAGATAAAAGGAGAGATACAATAATTCTATCTTTTCCTATCCCCCAATTTCTTTCTTTCTCAATCTTTTCACTTCCAGCAGAGCAAAACATTCAAGTTGACGTGGATAGATAAGGGACAGGGCGAGATGGAGAAGAGAGGATTCAAAATGATCGACGTAAGTTTAGATAAATGACGATATAGAAAAAGATAGACGTTTCCAGATGTAACATAGGATGAGATAGAGAAGATGAGATTAAAAAACGATAGACATGAATTTAGATTAACAGAGTTAGAAAAACTTTGACTTAAATAGATACAGGACAAGCTGAGACAGAGAATAGAGGACGGATAAAGAGAGACGTGAATTTAGATTGAAAAATAGATAGACAGTTATATACATGAGATAGGGAAGATGAGATTAGAAAAGATAGACGGGAATTTATATTGACAGAGATGGTAAATATTGACGAGTATAGATAAAGGACAAGATGAGATAAAATAAGAGGGGGTTGAAAAAGACTGACGCAACTTTAGATTGACAGAGATATAGAAAAAGATTGACGTAGATAGATGCAGGATAGAATGAGATAGAGAAGAGGGGATTGGAAAGGATACACGTGAATTGAGATTGAAAAATGAACAGAAAAAGATTGACGTTGAAAAATGTATGATACAATGAGATAGGGAAGAGGAGATTGTAAAAGATAGATGGAAATTTAGATTAATTCAGGGATATAAAAATATTGACGTGGACAGAAAAGTATAGGATGAGATAGAGAAAAGAAGATTGGAAGAGAATCACGTGAATTCATTTCGAAAAAGAGATAGTAAAAGATGTACGTTAATAGATGTATGATACAATGAGATTGGGAAGAGGAGATTGAAAAAGATAGATGCAAATTTATATTAATTCGGGGATAGACAAATATTGACGTGGATGGATAAAGGATAGGACGAGATAGAGAAGAGTGTATTTTAAAAACATAGACGTCAATTTAGATTGAAAAATAGATAGAAAAAGATTGAAGTTGATAAACGTAGAAGCGGGTGAAGTAATAAAAAAGAGATTGAAAAAGATAGACGGGCATTTAGATTGACAGTGAGATAAAAAAAGATTTACGTGGATAGATAATGGATAGGATTAGATAAAAAGGCGTTGAAACAGATAGACGTGAATTTATATTGACAAAGAGATAGAATGGAATATATTCTCTCTCTTTCCATCGAAAGATTCAAAATTATTCAAAAAGATAAGATCTATATCTTTATAATTCCAGCAGGGTGACGCTAGGTGGCTGAGGGTAAAAGAAGCCAACAAGTGATATCAGTATAGAAGAATGTACGTCACCTTGTCTTTCTGATACGTGGTCAACGTCAAATTAATTTTTTAAATGATTTTTTTTTTTTAAATTTTTGACGGACTCCCCAATTTTGAGGGATAGAAAAAGATAAGAGTCGTCGGTCACGAAGGATAGAGAAAATGATTGAAAAAGATTGGAATTCGTAATAGATAGATAGACTAAGGGATCGAAAAAGATAAAAGTCCTTGGTCGCGAAGGATAGAGAAAAAGATAACAAATTATTGAGATTAGAGATACAAAAAGATAGCGTTTTAGGGATACAAGGTGACCCACTTAGAGAGATAGAATAGTTCTATCTTTTCCTATCCCCAAATTTCTATCT
>CAKNWT010331425.1:1449-11677 GCA_932066315.1 Andricus coriarius | reverse complement strand
TACCCTGACTCATTTGGTTAGCGATGGGTTTTGTAGGTTTGACCTTAAATTGACCTTGAATCTGACCTGATGGGGCCAAACGGACAACCGATTTTAATTCAGCGACCCCGAAAACCTATAGCTACCCTGACTTAATTGGTTAGCGATGAATTTTGTAAGTTTGACCTTGAACTGACCTTGACGCTAACCTGATGGGACCAAACGGACAACGGATTCGAATTCAGCGACCCCGAAAATATAAGACCCACCTAGTCTGGTCCGTGTTGCAAGGGTTTAGATTTTGTGGTCCTGTGTAGTCAATGCGCCCTCTATATATTTCCTCTTTATTAGCCCCTTCCATGTTGGAGCCAACTATTCAGTTTTTAAGATATGGTACTGCTATTTCATTTGTTGATACAATTAGTACTAGCAACTAATAGAATGGTTGTCCCAGCCAATACAATCGCAGTAATATATATCTTAAAAACTACATAGTTGTTCCAAATAACCACTTTTTTCAGTATACAATTCAACACGTTCTAAGCAATTGTCCGGGCATATGTGTATATGTGTGGGTACTTGGATTTCGCACTTTCTTGCTTGATGAAATATGGAGGGCTTATTTTCACCACTAATATCTTAAAACAGATGCAAGGATTTCTTAAAATATTGTTTACATTTCTTTTTATCACTTTATAATTTCAAAAAATGGGGTTTTTATAGTGAAATTTTTTTTATTAACATAATCCAAAATTGATGTTGAAATATGAAATATTCCTTGACTCTAGGTGAATCGATTGATCTATAATATTAATAAATTTTATTGGAAATTACGCTGAGAAAAAAATGCTAGTGAATCAAAAGTACGCACTTTCGCGCTCTTTCAAATACAGATTCTATTGATTAAAATGAATATTCAATTGAACAATAATGATTTATTTGGGCTGAACAGTGATGCTATATAAATTTGAAAATATATTCATTTGGATCAATAAGATCTGCTTTTGAAGGAGCGCAACAATTCGTATTTGTGTTGATTCAAAGTTGATGTAAGAATATAAAAGACTCCTTGATTGGATACGAATCGATCGACCTATTATATCAATACATTTTATTAAATAGCAAGAAAGTAATATAGTCATTTATAATATTATAAACAATGTTCTTACATATAAAATGTTTTCATTGACATAATTCGAAGTTGATGCAAGAATGGGAAAGACTTGTTAATTTGAGACGAATGAATTGACCTATAGTATTATTAAAAGTTTTTAAAAGAAAAATCAGTAATGCTTACACTATCAGGAAGCAAATACGTTAACTATTTACCTATGTCGAAATTACGATCGGGATTTGGAAGGCCGCCGGCTTTGTCTAGAATTTTTAACTCTTCCACCACCCGTCTAGACCTCTGTTTTCCGCTATGATAAACATTCAATTGTAATATAAATATATGAAATATATAATATACAATTTGTAAACAACAAAGTGAATAAGGATATTAAAATACATACAAATTTTTGATAAATAATTTCAAATTTTTATATTTTGTTGCTTGAAAATCGCTGTTTTTTCATAATTATACTTGTATCGCACAACATCTGAATATTAAACATTTGCACTTTATTAGGACAATTCATTATACTTCGAATACAATTTTAGCAAATCTGATTTGTGCGTTCCGAGAATTGACGCCGCGTGGCGGTCTTTGGATGAGAGGAGCCGCGGGGCCGGCAGGGGAGATCGTCCGTGGTCACTCATGCGTGACAAAACAGTAGCATAGCGATAAAGCGCTGTACCCTAATGGTCTAGCTGAATAACTGCGTCACATTGCGTCAGTTCACTCTCAGTGTTCACACAGTCCTGATGTTTACGTTCAGAGCCATCATTTGAGTCGGCGGTCAGAACCAAAACAGTGCACAAATTGAAGTCCGAGTGCATTTTCATTATCTAATAATTGACATTATTCAATGAATGACATTATAAACTATTTAATAAAAATTCCTGTTGTGATATTTTCATTAAAAACACTCTTCATATGTAAGTGTTAAACACTCGGATGTTCCGGATAAAAATAAATGTTAGTTGGCTGTCACGTGCAGATCGGGCAACTTCTAAAGATGGCACTGCAGCAGCGCCATCTCCAGAAAGTTTACTTGGGGTATATTCACTAAAGCCCAACAGGCTCCTGACTAGAGTTTTTCGGCCCTTTTATCTTAATCGGGTCCCAATTAAAGTCAAGATTGGGGTCTAACTGGAAGCACATAGTTTTTCTAGTCATAAATAATGAAAAATCTTATCACTGCCTTGTAGGGTCGTGACTAGAACTTATTAATACGTAATATTTCATATTACATACGTCCAATAAATATAGAGTCGAGGAGTCAACCGTTTTTTAACCTTTAATTAAATCTCGTGAAATCCTTTTAAAAAGGATGAGCTTCCAGGAGCTCCCTTGAAACCCCTTAAAAAATGTTTATATCACTTAAAATTCTTTGAGATTTCATGAAATATGTTAAAATCCTTGAAATCACTTGAAATCTTCAAAATCTCATAAAAATCTCTTACAATCCTTTAAAATCCGCGGAAATACCTTAAAATATCTATTCGCGGTTAAAATCCTTGAGATTCCTTGAAATATTTATAAATATTACGAGATACCTTCAAATCTTTACAATCAATCCGTGGGAATGTTCCTGTATCTCTTGGAATTCCTTAAAATCTTTTAAAACCCATTAAAATTAATCGAAAGCACTTAAAATTCTTTATAACATTCGGAAAACCCTTAAAATTCCGTCAAATCATTTGAAATCCTCTAAAATGAATTAAAATTTCTCATAATCCTTTGAATCCCTCACATACTTCGAAATCCCATTGAAATCACCTAACATCTTTCAAAATTCAGGAAAATACTTTTGCATCTCTATAGTATAATAATAATAATAATTATTATTATTATACCGTTAAGACATATCCATTTCGGGGTAGCGTAACTAGCCCGGTCCTAGCCGGGGAACAGGGAGTTCATATGAGAGAAGTGAGGAAGGGAATTGTACGGGGTGGTATAAAGGGAGGGGGTATATATTTTTTGATTCATCTAGAATTACCGTGTTCTTTATTTAAAAAACACCTTCGTTCCGCAACACTGCTCCGACCCAGGTCGCTGATTAATTTCTCTAGAAATCACCCCAGGCGAAGAGCTTCACAAACTCACCATGTAAAGCTCTCCAATCGGGTCCATTAGTATCCAAGGTTTTTCGTTTTAGGCGTCATTCACTCCACTGACTCTCTTCATCATGCATTTCTTATAAACTATTTGTCGCCACACTTTCCTGTCCAGGCATTTAACTTTCGCTTCCTTTACGTTCATACATTTCCTCATGCAAGCTCTTGTGTTTCTATGGCTTTTTATATCTCCTCGAATTAGGGTATCATGCACAGATTCTAACCATTCTTTCCTCGGTCTGCCTCTGGTTACACTACCATTTACTTTACCTCGATATACTTGTTTCGTCAGTCGTTCATCTTTCATTCTCTCAACATGCCCAAACCATCTCAAAGAATTTCTTTCACACTTGTCAACCAGTATCTCCTAGAAATCCTTTTAAAATCCTTTGAAATTCCGTAACTTCTTTTGAAATATGTATCTCGAAATCTCTTAAAATTCCTTAAAATCTCTTAAAATTGCATGCAATCATTTAAAATTCTTTGTAATCTTCGGAAATCGTGCTTAATTCCTTAAAACCCCTTAAAAGTTTTGGAACATTGTATAATCTTTCGAAATCCTATTAAACTCCTTGAAATCCCTTGAAATCTTATAAAATCCCTTGAAATTAGAGTTTCTCTGAAATTGTACAGGGTTATTTCTTCAAACACTTCAAATCTTCTTGAATCATTTCATGTCGGTGTAACGTAACCTCTCGTCATCCTTTGAAATCTCATCAAATCCCTAAAAAGCTAGAAAAATCTCGTTCAATTCCATAACAATTTTGTAATTCTTTGACATCTGTTGAAATCCTTTCAAATTACTGGAAATCTTTCAAATCTGTTGTTTACAGAGCAAATAATGTACATATTGTTGATAAATTGAGTAAAAATATAAAATCTTGGATAAGAAGGGGGGATTATAAAAATCATCCTTACGGAATCAATGGACTTTTCCATAAGTCTATCAGTATGGAAAACATTTGTTCCGTTACAATAAGTTCGGTAAAAGTCAGACAGAGTGACATTTTCCTGATAATTCTACAATCAAATCGATTAATTCGTGAACGATTGAATGCTGCGTACAACTGCTCAGTAGATTCTCATATTTTTCCTGTTAGAATTTACCGAAATGTATAACTCTGTCCGACTTTTACCGAATTTATATTGTAACGGTTACTGAACAAATTTTCTGCACGTGTGTAGGTTAGCATATAGTCATATAAAGTTCACTACATGTGACTATACAGTAATACAGTATACAGTATACGACTATAGAGAGAATACAGTTTAGTATACATGTATGTAGTAGTAGCGCACTGTGCACTTTGGTGCGCCCAGCCGTTATCGCGGCACCATCTAGCCTGGCTAAAAGCTTCTCCCCATCATCCCCCTCTGTTCTCTCTTTGTACCGCCTGTTTCGCCCTTCTCTCTGTCCCTGGATCCTTATGTGTCCCAATTTTTTAGAACTGGCCCGCCGGAACATTCAAACTGGTTAACATCTTGTAACCCATGTCCTCCTCCTTCCCTTCTTTCTGCTTCTTCTTTATCATACCACCTTCACCTTCGCGGCCACCTTTATCTGAAGGTTCTCCTTTGAGGACCTGCTCTTCACTATTCGAGATCAATAAATTTTATGTCGAGTCACCCAAATGGTTCGAATATTTTACTTTATTTCGGTGGCAACATGGAAGAATATAGATGAATGTAATATTCAATATTGTAATAACATTTAACATCAAGAGCATTTACAGGGCTGCCATACAGTCACTAAAGTCACTTTTAGTCTCCTTCTAGCCACTTTCTGAAGAAAAAATCAATATGGTCACTTTTCTGAAAGGAAAAGGTCACTTTAATCACATTTCTCCATCTCATTTTATGTTTTACACAGTGCGGCCGTAGGTCAGAGAAAATCTGGAAATCATTGAAAATTCAGGGAATTTTATTGGTCAGAGTGAGTCAGGAATTTTGAACGAAATTTTGCAAACGTCAGGGAATTTCTATAAGAGGCACTTTAAAAAACTATCAAGGATAATAAGTTTGCCATTTTTTAATTTTAATTTCCAATTTTTTTATTCCGTTCATAAAAGATTCTATGTTTTGAATTGTTCCAAGATTAAGATTCTGGTCTTTGAATATTAATTATCAGGGCAAATGAAAAAGTAGGCAGGAAAAAATGTTGTGATTTTGAAAATTAAGTTAAGCGACCACCTTGCTATAATATATTAGTAATTTATTTGCCTTGAAAATTAATCTTCTTTGGTTAATGATTTAACCATTTTTTTTAATTCATCTTTTTTGGTTGAACATTTAACTACTTGGTTGAAGTTTGAACCACTTCGTTAAAAAATAATTTTTTTTTCGAAGTTTCATAATTTTAGTTGCAAATTCATCTCTTTGGTTGAAATTTGAACTATGTATTGAAAATTTGTTTATCAACATTTCTGGTTGAAAATTGATCTTTGATTCTCTGAAATTATAAAAGGTTATTTCTTCAAACTCTTCAAATATTTTGAAACCATTTCAAATCTGTTTCTGGTTGAAAATTGATCTTTTTTATTTAAACAGTCGTCTTTTTTGGTAGAAAACTAATCATCTTGATTTGACATTTCCCATTTATGGTTAACAATGCAACAAAAAAATCGCCTTTTGGCTTAAACGTTCAACAATTTGGATGCAATTTTTTTCTATCTTGACCAAAAAATCTTTATTTGTTAAAAATTTGTCTTTTTGGTTGGAATTTTTTTATTTAATTTTAATTAGTTTTTTGTGAGGAAAATTAATTTTGTTCTCAGCAAATTTAATTTTTCCATTTTTGATTGATAATTGATCTTTTTAGTTGAAAATTCAACTATTTGTTTGAAGATGCATGTATTTTTTTGAAAATCCATCTTTTTTGGTAAAAGATTAATCTTTTTGGTTAAAAATTTGTCGTTTTAGTTTTAAAATTCATCTCTATAGGTAGAAATTTCCTGTTTTGTTTTTCCACAAATTTTTTGTTTACTAAGTTTTTTTTTCGTAGCTTGTGTCGTATTTCAAAAATTTAATTTTTTTATTTTTAATGATATTTTTCACGATTAAAACAAAAAATACGCGTCTTATCAAAAAGTGATTAATAACAAATTTTCAGATATTTTCTAGGAGTACAATTTTGGTTGATTCTTTTTTCGAATCTTGCATAGTTGGACCACAAAATGGATTTTTTGATTTTTCATTATTTTTTGTGCGTTCAAAATTTGAATTTTCGATTTCTTAAGAAAATTCAAAGAGTTGTTATACGTTCTTTTAGGGCTGTCAAAAATCAATTTCGTTCTTCTCCGGACTTTGTTTCATATAGTGCGTTTTTTGGCTTAAGATTTTCATTTTCGATTGATTTTTAAAATTTTGTAAGTCCTATAACTTTGATAATTTTGTTTCTATCGAAAAAAGTAATTGGGATAAATTGTTCGGCTTTTTAACTACTATATGAACATCCGTAAATACAATTTTTAAATCTTAAAAAAACTAGCTTAAAAATTTTCGAAAATGCTCTAACTTTTTGGAGTTCTATCCAAAATTGCTGGTTAACGAACTCGTTCTCTCTTTTCGGACCTCAAAGAAGTATGCGAAAGCTCGATTCGATCCGTTCATTTCTTCAAGAGTTATCGTGTTTACGGACCAAAAAAACCTGATTTTCGGCTTCAGGGGGTCTCGAAACGTGGAGATCCGTTGAAAAACTGTGATGTCAAATTTCAGACAATTCTAATACTTTCTCAATCCTAAATGATGAGAATATAAAAATGTTGATTATTAACTATAAAAATACTCATTACTTTTTGAACTTATTGTTTATCGCATAAAATTAAATTAATTTATTTTTATTTAGAAATATGATTTTCAAAATGCAAAGTGGATACAGAATGATTTGTAATAAATGAGTAGCTTTTCAAATCACTTTCTCAATAATTTATATGATATGTTTTACCTTAGAGTTCTAAACTGCTTAATTCTGTTCAGAATGTATATAATAAAGCAGATTGTATTGTATAAATGATATTTTAATCGCCTAAAAGTCAACCGGGAAAAATATCATTCATGATCGGGAAATAGCCGGGATTTTTTCTGAAGTTCAAGTGGCCACCATGAGTTGTTCTCATGTCTTGAATTAATAAAATCTAAAACTCTAAATATTTCAAGATTTTGGGAATCTTTAGTCTCCTTCTTTTCAAACTTGCAAAAAATGCTACACTTTCAAACTTAAATCTTTATCCTCCTATCTTTTTAAGTTCCTCCGCTTTCAAATTCGACCATTTTCTGTTCAAAATTTAGTAGCACATTTATTTCTCTCAACATTCAGTAATATAAAATTGATTATAATTAAAGTGCTAAATGCTCATTATTGACATAATTGAAGAATTACTGTCAATGTATGGCATTGTCATGTGTCACTAAAATCCTGCAATCCAAAATCCCGATTCCTGCTTATTATTCAAGTATTATCCTCGGGCGCGAATCGCGAGTCTCGAAACACCATCCACTTGCCAGATCGATAGGATTGTTCCGCGCAAGCCTGGAGCGTCGCTTTTACAAAGGCGTAAACGTAAATACATAAACCTGCGAATATACTATATAGATAATATGATGTTGAATTAATGTGTATATAACTTCAAATCCCTTAGGAGTTACGCACCTATTCTCGGGGGAAAAAAGACTCAATTTCGATTCTTCTATCTGAGCTTACAATTAGAAACTCGGTATTTTATAATTTAAAATTATATCCTAAAATTTACTGTTATAAAAATTTAATTCATGTTTTTTTTTAAACACATTGATAAGGAAAATAATTTGCTTTAAACAAAAACTAAAGAAAAGTAATACTTAAGGCTGTTTAATATAGTTACCTCACATTTTTAAAATAGTTTATAAAATCGAGGGAAATAGGTACCCCGTGTAGATGTGTTGATGGTGCCCACATTGGTTTTTCCTATGGTTGTTAGGTTTCGCATTAGGCAAATGGTTACGGGCTCTACCAGTTTAGTTACGCAAAGTTGGTGGGGGCCGTTAAAGGAAATTTGATGAGGCCCCTGACCAGGATCCTTTTTAATTCCCAATTAATTCGATATATTCGATTAGTTGGATATAGCGCGAGATTATGAGAAAACATAAAAAGTTTTCATTGAAAAAAATCGTTTTCCTTCAGTTGTGAATGCTTAAAATTGTTTCAATGATTTCGGAAAAATTTATAGTAATAATAATTGGCGACAAACAATACGTGTCCTACACTGTAGGAAACGTACCTCGGATTGCGAAATCATTTTGAAACAACTTTAAGCACGCATAATTTGGAGAAAATTTTGTTTTCTGAGCAGAAACTTTTGATATATCCTGAAAATATATTCAAGAAGGTAAATAAAAAAAGTAAATGATTATTAATTACAATTACAATTAATAAGTTCAGTTCCGACATAAATAGAGCAGTTTTTACCTCAAACTTGTTCTATATTGCAAAAAAAAATAATTTTTGACCATGTAAATAGTGTAAATAATTGTAACTCATACTATGAGCCTGAAGCGATCCTGTCGGGAACCACAATAAGGGGGTTTTTTCATGGAAGTCATTTTAGTGAAAAGGCTTACCATATTCGGACCACAATAGGTCCTCATGAGGGACTATTAGGACAATTTCTACATCGGACCTTATTGAATACAACAAATTTTAAAAGTGAAATCATTCATCATTGATGGCTTATTTTTTTCTTAAAAATATTAGCTGCAATTCTATTTGAATGAGTTTGACTGAAACTTTAGAGCTATGAGTAAACTAGCTAGACAGACAGCTAAATATTTTTTAATATTTTGATTAAAAGTTTCTTTGATTCCAGTTTTACTGTGCTTCAAGAAGAACCATCCAAATTGGAATAGATAATACTTTAAAGAACGAAATTCCGCTTTTAAAGTTTGTTATATTGAATAATGTGGCTATTTATGTTCCAAGTTTAAAGTTTACAATTAAATACATTCAGTGTATACATTTTATGACTGCCTAATTCTTCAAATTTTATATTTGAAAATTAAAAAGTTCAAAACGTTGAAATAATTTACATTTGAGTTGGAAAAAATTGTTTCAGAAACAGAAAAAATTTAAAAATTTTATTACGGGAAAAACCGTAAAATAAAAATTTAAAACATTTTTATTTAAAATTTTTTACATTTTTATGATTCTAATGATGAAAAATCCTTTATTTTTGAAGGCATATAAAATTAGAAAGTTTTTAGCATTTCTAAAATTAATTCTAACGGTCGGAATTTTCCATTTTGAAATTTTTAAATTTATTAGAACGTTTCTAATCAAAATTGCTTTCATTTTATAAGTTAAAAATTTGAAACTGTTCATTTGTTAAACCGGCCGTTTAAAAAATACTGGTGCTCAAAAAATTCTAAGTTTTATAGTGTTTCTATACATAATTTTTTCAATTTTCTTTTTATACTATTTAAGATAATATGCATCTGACAATTTTCAATTAAAAAATCTTTTAAACTTGAATTTTAATAATATTAATCATGTTTCAAAATTGTACAACATTGAAATTTTATAAATTTTGAAATATATTTTTTCTTTGATTAGATTTTTAATTGTACCATTTTAACCCCTATATTTTAACTTGATCAATGTTAAAATTAATCAAATTAAGTTCAAAATTGAATCTGAGAGATTTTTAAAGTTGGTAATATTCAATTAGAAAGTTTTTAAATGTAAAATTGTACAATCATTCTTTTGTGCAATTTTCCCTTTTCTCCTTATAGAATTTTCTTTATTGCAATTTACAGAAAATTAAATGTAAGGGATAGAAATTATTAATTTAAATGTTGTATTTAAAATAAATTATCAATAAATAATAAAAAACTCTCATAATTGGCGGAGAAAATGGCAAATTTGACCTGACAGAGCCGGCAGAAGACAGGCTATTTTAAAATCTAGATCTCTAAACTTTGAAACCTATTGTGAAGAATTTAAAATGCTGCCACTCATTTAATTAGAAAAAAAACTTAGCTCGAATAACTTGTT
>CAKNWT010331424.1:0-13329 GCA_932066315.1 Andricus coriarius | reverse complement strand
TTTCACAAATATTTCAAAAGGTTTGACAAAGATTTCACAAAAATTTCCTAAAGATTTGGAACATTTCATAAATATTGCAAGGATTTCAAAGATTTGAAAAAGGCGTGTACACCAGATTTTAAATATTTCACAACAATTTCACAAAGCTTTTAAAACTTTCAAAAGATTTGAAGTATTTCAAAGACTTGAAATAGAGTGCAGTACACCAGATTTCAAAGATTTTAAAACATTTCGAAGATTTCAAACGATTTCAAATGGTTTTAAAACATTTTAGGAAATTTGAAAAGATTTCACTGAGATTCCAAATAATTCTATGATTTCAACTAATAAGAAAGATTTCACAAACAAAGATTAAAGAAAAATTTCATAAATATTTCAAATGGTTTGACAAACATTTCAAAGATTTCACAAAAATTTCCCAAAGATTTGGAACATTTCATAAAGATTGCAAGGATTTCAAAGATTTGAAAAAGGCGTGTATACCAGATTTAAAATATTTCACAACAATTTCACAAAGCTTTTAAAACTTTCAAAAGATTTGAAGTATTTCAAAGATTTGAAATAGAGTGCAGTACACCAGATTTCAAAGATTTTAAAACATTTCGAAGATTTGAAACGATTTCAAAAGGTTTCAAAACATTTAAGAAAATTTGAAAAGATTTCACTAAGATTCCAAATAATTCTATGATTTCAACTAATAAGAAAGATTTCACAAACAAAGATTAAAGAAAAATTTCACAAATATTCCAAAAGGTTTGACAAAGATTTCACAAAAATTTCCCAAAGATTTGGAACATTTCATAATAATTGCAAGGATTTCAAAGATTTGAAAAAGGCGTGTACATCAGATTAAAAATATTTCGCAACAATTTCACAAAGCTTTTAAAACTTTCAAAAGATTTGAAGTATTTCAAAGATTTGAAATAGAGTGCAGTACACCAGATTTTAATGATTTTAAAACATTTCGAAGATTTGAAATGATTTCAAAAGTTTTCAAAACATTTAGGAAAATTTGAAAAGATTTCACTAAGATTCCAAATAATTCTATGATTTCAACGAATCAAAAAGATTTCACAAACAAAGATTGAAGAAAAATTTCACAAATATTCCAAAAGATTTTACAAATATTTCAAAGATTTCACAAAAATTTCGAACATTTCCAAAGATTTTAAAACTTGAAAGATTTCAAAGATTTTACACAGATTATAAATATTTTAATGATTTCAAATGAATACAAAAGATTTCATAAATATTTCAAAACATTTCAAAGATTTTAAACGATTTCAAATATTTCAATGATTTCAAGCGAATACGAAAGATTTCACAAATGTTTCAAAGATTTTAAACTGTTTCAAAAGGTTTCAACAAATTTGGGAAGATTTCAATGATTAAAAAAAAAAACAAAAAAGCTTTCACAAACAAAGATTAAAGAAAGGTTTCACAAATACTTCAAAGATTTCAAAAGAATTCCAAAGATTTTAAAACATTTCAAAGATTTAAACGATTACAAATATTTCAATTCTTTCAAACGAATACGAAAGATTTCACAAATATTTCAAAGATGTTAAACTGTTTGAAAAGGTTTCGACAAATGTGGGAAGATTTCAAAAGATGTCAATAATTTTAAACGGACATAAACAAAGATTAAAGAAATCTTTCACAAATACTTCAAAGATTTCATACAAATTTCAAAAGATTTTTCAAAAGTTCACAAAGATTTCAGATTTTAAGGATTTTATAGATTTCCAGGATTTCAAATATTTTACAAAAATTTAAAAAGATTTCACAAAGATTTTAAGTACTTCAAGAAATTTCAACCAATATACAAAGATTTCAAAGACGACTTATGTTCGCAAAAACTTAAAAATTTATTTATGGTTGTGCTTTCTTTAAAAATTGTTGGCTAATAAAAAACAAAATGGCTCATTTTTTACATCTATAACGAAGGGTTATTTTATTATTTGGTGTAAAAAAAGGAGACCTGGAAAAGCTTGACTTCTTAACCTGGAAAATACCTTGAATTTTGTTCCTAATAATCGCTGGACACCCCGTTTCACATCATAAACCGCTAGAAAAATATTTCTGAACTGATGAAGAAATCCATTCCAAACTAATCATTATTTTGACAATGATAAATTGCCGTTTCAAACTGGTTCCAATTCCAAATATTTCAATAACTCATACAGTTAAAAAAGAAATAATTTTTAATCTTTTCATTTTTTTAAAAAACGAGTCCATAAATCTAGGAGATAATAACAAACCGAGATGAGATTAAAATGTAAGTTCTTCAAGTTTATCAAAACAAGAAAAAATTATAGTTATTGTCCCCAAAAAGTGGCGAGATTTGATTCCATGAATTATCGATATAATATTCAGGATTCCTCCTTATCATAATTATAGAGCGACACAAGAAATATGTCTTTAAGCCTTAAGATAGACATTCAAGAATCCAAATGATGCTCTTAATCACCGATAAACGTTTCCATCGCTTCCACAAACTGGTTCTTCGGGCACGTCATTGCAATCTTCAGGGCATTGTTCTGTTTCCTTCAAGGTTGTACACTGCCCGACATGGGCCAATTGGATTCCCTTTCTGCAATTACATTTTTATTAAATTATTGCCTTGATATTGCTTAATAAACAGGTTTTTAGAATTGTGCTACATTAGGGCCCACGGTACCGTCAAATGGGGTAATTTCTGACATGTGGGGTAAACTCGGACATTCCTACATTGATAGTTTAAATTACTTAAAATGGCTGGTTTTAACCAGAATCTAAAACCAGTTAGGATTGGAAATGCTTCCAGATTCTTGGAACTGTTTTCAGTAATTTATCCTATCAATTTAGGAAATTTAGGGGTGTCCGAAGTTACCCCGTTCGACGGTAAGGTGGTCTAAAAATTCATTCGAATTTTTGTTGTTGAATTTTCATGCATATTACCCGAAAATTTTGTTCGAATCCATACAAAAAAAATAAATGCATTTAAAAAAACGATATTTATAGATAGTTAAACACGTATTTCCCATAAGACAAAAAGATGTGTTTATAAATTTATTTCAGAATCGTCAAGATTTGGTGAATGAAGTTGAAACTCAATATTTCTTTTCAAAATTGTCTATAGAATACGAATGAAAACTTTTTTTTTTAATATCACCCCTCTTAGTATATTTCATAGCGTCCCAAAAAACCCCATAAGTTTAAACAATTTATGATTGTTTTCAGTGATTTCCTCTTAGAGTAATGCTAGAAAGTTGCGGTTTTTTCTAAAATATTAAACTTTTTGTCCACTTTTTACTCAGACTGAGGTAATAATTAATGCAAGTTAACAAAAATAATTGTTCAAACAATTTATTATTGTTTATAACTATCTTCTCTTACATAATTTCTAGAAAGTTGCGGGTTTTTTCCTGAAATTTTTAACTTTGCTTTGTCTTTTCAGTTATGAAAAAATAATAAGTAAAAATGAGAGAATAATTTTTTAAACAATCTCTTTCTTCTTTCAAATTATATTTTAGTGAAGTAAAACAGATATTTTGAAATGGATATCTGACTTTAATTCTCTTTTTACTAGTTAAGAAAGTCAGAAACAATATTTACTACAATTGGTAACAGAGTACTGGAAGCAATTTCCTGACTGCAATAAGTCTAGCTTGTCCCGTAAGAATTATTCTATTCTTTGTTTTTATCTCTACTGTACGATACCATTTTTTTTTAATTATTTTTTTTTAATTGGCATAAAAGTCAAAATAATTCACTTTGAGAAAATACAATACTATTTAAAAAATGATTCCTGTTGATATTCATTTATTATTTGTTCGTAACTAAAAAGTCAAAGCAAAACTTATATTTCATAAAAAAGCGCAACTGTCTAGCATTTTTCTAAGAGAAGATAGTTATAAACAATAATAAAATGTTTAAGTAATTATGTTTGTTAACTTGCATTGAAGTGAAAAGTGGACCAAAAGTTAAAACTTTCAGAAAAAATAGTAACTACCTAGCATTAATATAGGAGAAGATAGTTATAAACAATTATAAATTGTATAAAATATTATTTATGTTAAATTTAATTCATTATTGGTTCGCTTTAACTGAAAATTCGGAAAAAACCGCTACTTTCCAACTATATTCTAAAAGAAAATTGCTAAAAATAATAATAAATTGTTAAAAAAATGTATATAAACATCTAATTATCAGTATAGAGTCGTATTTGATGTATTCTAAACTATTTGTATATAAAAAACGGCAAAAAATAATAATTATAGTTCAAAAAGCTTTTTGAAAAAATGGCAAAAATAAGTACTTGTTTTTTAATTTGTGTAAATTCAACTTTTGTGAGAATTTCTGGGGCATTTTGCGGACACAATGCATGGAGTTGGCAGAGTCAAAATTAAAATTTATTGGTTCGAAATTATAGCACGAAAATTCCTCAAGAGGTCACTGAACTTTAATCTACAAAAAGTTGATAACAAAAAAAATATGGAACTTATTTTTCCCCGGAACACAAACAAATTCGGGCCCCCCCCCCCCATAAAAAATTAAAGGTCGAATTTTTGGACCACCTTAGTACTACACCAATCATGGGAGGTGTTCAGTGATCACAGTCAGTCCCCTATTTTTCCCCCTTTCCCTCCTATTTTACTTAAATTCCCCTTTAATTAAGAATTTCGCCCATTTATCTTCATTTTTCGAAGCTGTGAATAATTTGTAAGTTGCTTAATACCCCTTTGGGTTTTTTTTTTCATTTTTTACCAAGACTGGTTTCACTGTGGATTTAAAATTTAGATGAAAAATTAGAAAAAGTGATTTTTTTCACATAGTGCAGTGTTTTATACCCCAAAAGGCAACTTTCACATATGGTATCGTCTCAATCTAAAAAAAAATTTCACACAGTGGGGCAAAAAAAATGTCTGGACAAATTCAAATCGGTTTGTAAACCGATTTGAACGTTTTTTTAAATTAAAGCTAGGAAAGTGAGCGAAAATGGATTAATTGGGATTGACAGTGATTCGTGAATCGATTTGCACTAAATTTGAACAATTTGTAGAAAAAACCGTTTTTCAATTAAATTTATGAAATATAATAAATAAATTGTTATTTTATAAACAAAATTTATATACAATTACCCGTAGTAGGTAGTTATGTTTAAATAAATCAAGTATTTTATATTTAATCGGACAAAAATTATACGATAATGTCACAAAATTATCAGATTTATTCATCCAATAACAACTAATGATTTTATAAACAAATCTAATTAACAAATGCACTTTCTGCCTATTTTTAGAGGTAAAATTTTTTTTCAACGTAATGAAGTGTAAATAACTAATTTATAAACTTTTAGGGAGCTTATATGACAATCGAAATTTTTCATTGTTAAAAACAATTGTTTAAATAAATTTTAATCATCTTAGGCATTGAAAAAAAATTTCGTTTCTTCAGGGTATTAACAGACTGTTATTTAGTAATGGGTGTGTGCTATCAGTCGATAATGATTGATAAGTGTAGAAACAAATTAATTAACTATATATTTATTATTATTTATATATACATTTCACAAGAAAAACGGAAGTTTTTGTTTACGAATGTATGAGAGGACAAAAAATTGTCTATAAAATTAATAATTACAATAACAATAGTGGATCGTTATCTATTTTTATAAAAAAATGTTTAAAAATTAGTAATTAACAGATGGTTACCTTGGAAAACCCAAGTTTTCACATTTAAAAATAGCCGACAAATGCATTTGTTAATTAATTTAGTTTAAACAATTATCAATTGTTATCGACCAATAGCACAGAGCCATTACTAAATAACAGTCTACTAATACCCTAAAGAAACGTAATTTTTTTATTAAAAAATGCTTAAGATAGTAAAAATTTCTTTAAACAATTGTTGTTAACAACGAAAATTGTTAATTGTCATATGTGCTCCATAAAAGTTTAGAAATTACTTATTTACACTTCATTACGTTGAAAAAACCAATTTTTTGCCTCTAAAAATAGCCAGAAAGTGCATTTGTTAATTAAATCTGTTTAAAAAATCAACAGTTGTTATTGGATGAGTAAATCTGATAATTTTGTGACATTTTCGTATAATTTTTGGCCGATTCAACAGAAAAATCTTGATTTATTTCAACATAACTACCTGATATGGATAATTGTTTATAATATTTGCTGATAAAATAACAATTTGTTTATTATATTTCATACATTCAATTAAAAAACTGTTTTTGTGCATAAATTGTTCAAATTTAGTGAAAATCAATTCACGAATCACTGCCAATCCCCATGAATCCATTTTCACTCACTTATTTGTTTATAACAAATTCAATAAAGTTTTAAACAATTTCTAAGCTATTAGACAACTATTCTGGATAGTTGCTTAATAGATTTTATGTCTTTTGGATTGAATCAAAATATTTTTAAAAAACCGATACTCTACTAACAAAAATTTCATTTTTGTTATGAGATAAAAAAAAATAAAAAACTTTATTCAAAATTGGCCCGGACCGGTTTATGCGGAATTTTATTAGCTTAAAAAAAGTTTAAATCGGTTCACAAACCGCTTCTGAATATCAATTTGTACAGAGACATTTTTTTGCCCTACTGTGGCGCCCTAATGAGCATGTATGATTTTTAATTTTTAATTAATTAAATAATTGCGGCAGAAGGCTGGACTCAGAAAAAAACGTGTTATTTGGAGAGCTGAAAAAAAGATTTTTAATCATTTTTTTTTTTATTTCCTGAAATGTTTTATTTCTATCCATTATAAATATAATTATTGAGAATACTCGTGATATGCTGGTATTTTCAAAAGATAACAATTTCCCCTTTTTGAAATAAAATACCCTTTTTTCAAATCCCTATTTACGAAGAAAAATTACCCTATTTTTCCTACAATTGGACTGCTGTATCTGTGATTCCTCTGGTATTATGCAACTGAAAATTGGAATTATTTGTTTAAAAAATTATGGCGAAAGACTCACAGACAGGATGCCACGTTCAGGAGACATTGATTTGAATAGGTGTTTGCATCACTTCCGCAAACCGGATCCACTTCACTTGAACATCGAGATTGTTGTTTCGTGCACTTTGTAAGACGAGTCTTACACTTGTCGAAATCCACTACGCTCACTTTTCTTCGAGCTTGCCTGTGGATTTTTTTTGTAGTAAGTTTTTTTTTATTTGTTTCTAATTTTCAAGTAATACAAATTTCAATGTTACAAAGATTACTTCGGACAAATAATTTTTGAAGAACAAGAAAAAATCTGCCTTAGTCCGGATTTGAACCGGGAATGCTGCTATACATGAGTGGAGCGTTAACCAATTACGCCACCGAAGCCTTAGCAGATCTTCTCTTGTTTTTCATAGCTAATTTTTTTTACATGGGAGTATCACAAGCATTCTCCACTGCGACAAATGTACTATTTTTTATAAACGTGAGTTTAATCTAATTATTTTTGGAAGATGTTATTACCATTTAAAGAAAGATTGAAAATCCTCAATAATTTTTTAACGTCTGGGATGAAATATATAGAAAAAAATTAGCAACACTTCCAGACCAAATAAGGTTTAATAATGAGTCTTCTAATGAGTCTTATGTTTGCAAAGATGAAATATTTTTAAATAAAAATTTACAAAATTTGCTACTAACTAATCCTAATGATCTTTCTACTAATAAACATAAATTAGAATCTTCTCCTGGTCCTTGGCTTGTTAATTTGTCAGAAAAACAATTCCTGAGCCTGTGGCTGACATACTTCGACTTGGCGAAAAATTTAGTTCGTATTCTGTTTCAAAAGAAGAAAACCAAATGTTAGAAATTGTTAAAGATTTAGAAATTAATTTAGAAAAGATCCCATTTGAATCTAGAGAAGAATTCAGGCACAAAATATTATCTTTAACTTTAAATTATTTAAAAAAAAACGAAAAAAATTTCTCATATCGATAAAGAAATAGCTAAGAATATTAAAATAACAACAAATTTAATCAAGAATAACAAGGATATTTTAATTACTCGTGCCGACAAAGGCAATACTATTGTCATTTTAAAAAAATTCTCTTATTCTAAAATGAATGAAATGCTCAGTGATACTATTACATATGA
This sequence comes from Andricus coriarius, assembly GCA_932066315.1. Lineage (NCBI taxonomy): Eukaryota > Metazoa > Arthropoda > Insecta > Hymenoptera > Cynipidae > Andricus > Andricus coriarius. The sequence goes on along the minus strand of CAKNWT010331424.1, from coordinate 5,223 downwards.
AAAAATCACTTCTAATCCTCTCGAAAATCTTCAAACTTCTACTTTTGATTTATTAAAAGAGTGGAATTCTAAAGGATATTTCGGTAGTAATTTTATAATAAAGTCATTGTCAACTTCCAATACCAATATAGCAAAAATGTATGGCCTTCCAAAGGTTCATAAAATTAATTTTCCTCCAAGACCTGTGGTATCTTATATTAACACTCCAATGAGTAAAATCTTATCTGACTCTATTCCGAAATTAAATTCCTTCGTTAAAAATTCTATTACTTTTCGAGAAAATATTATTAAAACTAAAATTCCGGATAACCATATTTTTATGTCTTTAGATGTAATCTCACTATGTACAAATATACCTTTAGATTTGGTTCTCTCTGGTATCGATAAGAGATGCTGTCACATAAAACACTTTACTAATATTTCCAAAATGATTTTAAATCTGGTATCTCTTTTCTCATGAACTCTACTAGTATTCAATTTGATAATAATTTTTAAAATAAAAAATTCGGGACTCAATGGGGTCTCCGATATCAGGTATTCTTGCTGAAATTCTCTTACAAGATCTCGAATTAGATATTTAAAAAAATTTAAAGGTCAAAATCCATTCGTTTCATAGATATGTTGATGACACTTTTTTTATTGTTCCAAAAGACAAAATTGAAAACATTTTTCTTGTTTTAATATCTACCGCGAAAGGTTAAAATTCACATTTGAAGTTGAATCTAAAAATTATATGAGTTTTTTAAACTTAAAAATTATCAGAAAAAATTAAAACGACATTATCACGAACTGGTTTAGAAAAAGTACATATTCCGGTAGAATTTTAAATTTTTTGTCAAATAATTCTATACACCAAAAGATTGGCATTGTGAAAAATTTAGTCGATTCAGCTATTCTTCTCTCCGATGAATCTTTTCACCATGAAAATTTAGTTTTAGTTAACAAATATTAAATTACAATAGTTATTCTAAACTTTTTATTGAAAAACACATCAAAATTATACTTTTTCAAATTAATAATAAAAAACGTTATTCCGAGTTAAATTTAACACATAATAAGCAACAGAAAAAATTGGTCTCTTTTCACTTTTATCCAGATATATCTTATCCAATTCGTAGACTTTTTTCCAACTTTAATATTACTACAATTTTTAGAATCGACACAAAATTGGACTTTTTTATAAAATTGGGGAAAGACTCATTGGAAAAATAAGAACAGTGTAATGTTGTTTATAAATTGGATTGTTCTTGTGGTATGTCCTATATTGGACAAACTAGAGACTAGAAGAAATGAGCATTTCAGAAATATTAACCATTGTACTGAAAACCATAAAGAAATTTCTAGACACATTCACTCTGTTCATAATGGAGATTCAAATTATATCAAATGGGACGAAATTAAAATACTACATAAAGAGTCAAATTATTTTAAAACAACCTTTGTCGAGATGATATATATTAAAAATGAGAATGACAATGCTTTGAAAAATATTACTGATTTAAAATTTTATAATTCTGCTTATAATATGATTTTATATAAAGTTTTTTAATGGGATTTTACCTTTTAAAATTCGTTTGAATTTTTTTTTATTTGGCGTCTAAATTTTCTTTCTTCCGAATCAGTATGTTCGATCCTTTCAGTACTCGATCGACACGGGTAATAATATATTTTTAAATATATTATTAAATATATTTTTCTAGAAATCATGATCTTTTATTCAAATTCTAAATTCTTCATCACAATGAAATGATTACCAAAAATGGTTTTTTCAAAACGTTAATCTCATTTTTTCTATATTTGTAAATATAGAACAAATAATAGACTCTTTCATTTACGAAACCTTTACGTTTCAAATTCCACGATGTCAGATCGAATTAGCATTGTTTTTGGAGGAAACTCTCCTTTTCTTTTTTCGAAAATTTTACTATTGTAACTGAACTTCACCGCTCTACCTAATGGTAAGTCAATGTATTTCGATGTTAAAAAATTATGTTTTAAAACACTTTTACTTTTTATTTAATTCTTTTAATAGATTCAACCATGGATTTCTGATGAGGTTACTATGACTAGTGACGAAACTTCAAACTTTATTTGGTCTGGAAGTGTTGCTAATTTTCTTCTTCGGACAAATAATTTTTGAAGAACAAGAAAAAAATCTGCCTGAGCTCGGCTTTGAACCGAGGCCTGAACAAATCAGCAGATGTTTATTTTTCATAATGAAGAGAAATAGTATTATCTCCAGCAGGGAAGTAATTTACGATACTAGTGATGAGATTATTGGTAAAGCTGTTTTTAATGGGAGATTTTTTTCAATTAAAAAAGTAGGATGCAGTTTGTATAAAATTATTTCACCTTCGCACGAAAGAACATTTTTGATCATCAAACATAAAAATCAGATGAATTTTAGATCAATTAAATTCTTTCTTAAAATAGGAAGATGAATTTGAATCTATAAATATTTCTTTGATAAATAAAGTCTCTTACCCGCAATTAAGCATCTGCATTTCACATTCGTTTCGATAGATAAGTCCGTCAGATCCGCAAACGGAAACTTCTGGTTCGTTTTTACAGTCGAGAGGACAGGCTGTAGCCGCACTTCCGGAAGTTCTCTCTCGAGATACGCAGAAGGACATTGGTACCTCAAATACGTGCTTCCTAAAAAAAATTAAATTAATTTATTACAGTTTTTAAAAATTATAAAATAAGTGGTTCTTTCACAATAAGAAATAAGATTTAAATATTGTTCTATAAAGTCGAAGGCGCTTGGTATTCCGAATATAAGTTTCCTATTTCGGATTACACACCTTTAATATGTCGAATTCCCCCCGCCCCTGTCTCCCCCCCTTGCAAGAAGAAGCCAAAAAAAATGTTGTTCAAATGTATCGATAATGAGGTTCACAGGTCGAATTGCTCTAAAAGAGGAGAAATACGGAGATTTTTCACGAAAATGAAGAAATAAATTCTTTAGAAAAATTAATTAACAAATTAAATTCAAAGGCTTTAAATATCTAACATTTCAAAAAATAATATTGCATTTTCAACAAAATTAATTAATTTTTAACCAAATAGTTGAATTTTCATCAAAAAAGATGAATTTTTATCTAATAAGATGAATTTTTAACTGATAAGATTAATTTTCTACCAAAAGAGATGAATGAATTAATGAATTAATTTTAAACAAGAAGATTATTTATTTTTTAATAGAGACATATTCAACAAAATACATACATTTTTAACCAAATTGCTAGATTTTCAACAAAAAAAATTAATTTTCAACTAAGAAGATTAATTTTCTACCATATTGGAGAAATTTTAAAAACAATACATGAATTTATAATAAAATAGTGACATTTTCAACAAGAAAATTAATTTCCTGCAAAAAGACGAAATTTTAAAGAAAATACAGGAATTTTCAAAAAAATAGTTACATTTTCAATTTATGGTACCCTAAGAAAATAGTTACATTTTCAACCAAAGAGATGAAATTTCTACTAAAATGAGGAATCTTTAACCAAAAACTGAATGTTTAACCATGCAGCTTAATTTCCTACCGAAATAGCTAAATTTTCAACAAAAATACATGCATTTTTATTCAAACAGTGAAATTTTCAAACATAAAGATGAATTTTCAACCAAAAACATTCATTTTCTATTATAAGAGAGAAATGTTCAACAAACTACATGTATTTTTAACCAAATAGTTTAAGTTTCTACCACAAAAAATAGTTTCCTACAAAAAAGACGAAAATTAAAAAAAAAATTGAATTTTCAACAAAATAGTTACTTTTTTCAACCACAGAGATGAATTTTTTACTAAAATTATAAATATTCAACCAACAAAAAAAATTTCAACCAAGATTAATTTTCTACCAAGATAGAGAAACATTCAAAAAAATACGTGAATTTTAACCAACAAGATAATTTTTGAACTAATATGATTAATTTTCAACCAAAAAGATTAATTTTCAAGGTAAAAGTTAAATTTTTAACCAAAGAGATGAATTTTGTACTAAAATAATGAATCTCCAACCAAGAAAAAATGATTTTTTAACCAAGAAGATTAATTTTCTTTCAAAATGGAGAAATTTTCAACAAAAGACATGCATTTTTAACGAAATAGTTAATTTTCCAACAATAAAAATTAGTTTTTTATTAAAAAAGACGAAATTTTTCAGAAAATATATCAAATTTCAACCACATTGATACATTTGCAATCAGAGATCAATTTTCTACTACATTGAAGAACCTTCAATAAAAAAATGGTTTTTCAACAATTGAGTTCGTCTAAAAAAGACGAATTTTCAATAATATTGTTTAATGTTCAACCAAAAAATCTTTTCCAGTGAAGAAAGAAGAAGAAATTTCAATCATATAAATAAATTGTTAGGACAAAAAGACAAATTTTCTACAAATACGTGGAATTTGAAACCTAAAAATTTGAATCTCGTGCGAAAAAGTTCATTTTCAACCAAATAATTTATTTTATACCGAAATAGTTGAAATTTCAACCCGAAAAGACTATATTTCCACAAAAAAGTTGAATTTGCAACAAAAAAGATGAATTTGCAACAAAAAAGATGACTTTAACGAAATCATTAAATTTTCAACTAAAAAACTTGAATTCTCAACCAAAAATATAATAGTGAATTTTTTAACCAAAAATAATTAATTTTTAACAAAAATTGTTGAACTTTCTAATTGGGTTTTATTAATTGAGAAAAACGAGGAAAAAGTACAAAAACTGGGACTAGGGGAAAAACTGTGCAGCCTACGATAGATAAATAGGAATTTTGATTAATTTTTAATACTTTAAAAATATTATGTTAATAACCTAGAAATTTGGCTCAGAAAATAAAGTTAATTTTCCACTCCACACTTTTTGATTTCGGACTACACACTTTTAAATCCAGACTACACAAAGTGTGTCAGACTACACTGAGAAACTTTAGGTTAGAAAAATTACTAAAACGGATAGCAAATGGGGGCAAAATGCTTAAATTTCGACATTTTAATACATAAATAATAAGTTATACTATTTTTATAAGAAGATCTCCTATTTGGTAATAGCAAGCTTTACTATTTTCTGTAGTAAAATCCGATGTAGGAAAAATTAGTAGAGAAATTAATAAATTGTACAAAAAGAATAAAAGTAATAACTGTTTTAAATAACATATTATACTAAATATGTAGAAGAAATTACTATTGTCTTTAGGAACACGATGT
>CAKNWT010331422.1:0-21353 GCA_932066315.1 Andricus coriarius | reverse complement strand
GTGACGCAATTTAGATGTAAGTATAAAATAATTTTATAACATTGCTGGAGGTCATTTTTGAATTGTAATTTTGAATATCAAGCTTTGTAGGTTATTCTGCCTGCTTTGCATGTGTACTAAGTTTACTAATATATAACTTATAATTTTTATAAAAATGGTTTCATTTGGCTTTCATTTCACTGAATGCAGGGCGTCTACACATGCAAAGCAGGCGGAATAACCTACAAAGTTTGCTATTCAAAATTACAATTAAAAAATAACCTACAGCAATGTTATAAAATTATTTTATACTCACATCTAAATTGCGTCACTTGATATATTTGTATCACTTAATTCCTTTAAAGAACTTTATACCTACACACGTTTAAAAAAAGCGGAACATATTGAACAATATGTAAGTCATCAACAATAATACAAAACAATAATTGAAAATGATTTTCAGGTTAGTATGTGACGTCATAGCCTAATCTCATTCTCCGGGACAACTGAAGATGGCTCTGTTAGAGCACCAAATATGTGGCCAGAAAAATACATGTGAGTCGGGGTACTGTGCCCCTGAAGAAGTGAACTGCAATGTTCACGAAACGTCGGCAATCTCGTAGTTTTGCACACGATTGAAACCCGAAAAAGCTTTAAATTTTAAATTCAAATTTATCATAATGAGTCATCGTGAAAGCATTAAATTTATTGTTAATATATGTCCTGCTTTCAAAATTTTATATCTATATTTTTCAATACTCTATGTTTCCAATTTAAAAAATAAAATGATCTAGAAAAGAGGCGGATTACTGACTCAGAATTAAATAAGTATAAAATGTTACCATAGAGAAAGTTTAAATGATTCTTTTAATTTATTTCTTCCACCTGAAATAATTAATATACTATTCTTTACATTTAAAAATTAATTTCTAATTAAATACATATTTGGCAAATATTCAACATCGATAAGATTTAGCAGCAGTTCTTGGTTACGGTGAAAAACTAGCAAGTAACAATTTCTTTCATCTGTCAAGCTTATCCTGTCTTCTGACTCACGTACATCACACAAATTCTTGGCCCACGCTACTCACACACTAAGCATACTTTCTATCGGTGAAGCACTGGTTCCGTGACTAGTTCGTGACTAGCGTCGCGCATCGCTGGTTGCCAAACTAAACCCTACTTCCAACGTCTCATTCCCCGCGCCAACCTTCTAAGCTTGGTGGGCATTAAAAAATAAATCTAAAATTCCTTTTCCAAAAATCAGTTGAAGTTTTAGTTTTTGAGTTATTAAATGTTTGGGCTGGACCAATCAGGAGCGCGGTGTCAACAGCCGTGCTTACGTGAACGGGAGTCCAACGAAATGAAGTGACTGCTGTTCTCCCCTCGCTCAACAAAACTTCGCTGGACTCACGCTCACATACGCACGCCTATTTATACCGTGCTCCTGATTGGTCATATAAGACCGGACACTTGAGTCTGGGACACCCTGTATACCTATCTTCCCTCTAAGGGTGTATCTCCAAAATATGACAGAACAAACAAATTTGAAAATTTAAAAAAAAATTGTTTGATCATATTTTTTATTCAAGTTTTTTTATATTTTTTACAGTACTCTCATTGATGTATGTCACACATATTTTGTTCATCAAAATCGGTTAGCTCGTTTTCGAAAAAAAACCACTTTTTTTATTTTTCTTTCCCCCTCCATAAGTCACTCAAAAATTAAATTTTAAGGTTATCATGGGGCAAAATTATACTTCACATGGGCATGAAACTATGACATCAATTTGAACGTAATACGTGCGGGGGCAGATTTTACATGCTTAACCGGCTATGCCGAAACGTTTTCTTCAAAATCTTTTTTTCGCATTTTTACATTCTGTATCCATATGTCTGTATGCATATGTGACCGTCCGCGAAAAAAGGAACCTAATTCGGGAAAAACCGTTTATTATTTTTCTACACCTATCAATAGTTATTAATTTCCTCTTTCGTAATGAGAAATTATTATACCTATATCTAAAAAATACGAATTGTTATTTAACTGCAAAGTGAGGGCATCTCATGAAGTTCCTGTGTTGGACCGCTTCTTCAATCGCTCCTCCTGTAAAATAAAGCTACCGCGCATTATGTCCCATTCTTCGCGGATGGTCACATATATGTATGTATATCTGTGTGGTTACCTGAATTTTGTAGCCACGCTAACTTTTATAGGATGATAATGATAAAAAAAATTATATGCTTATCAACATTTTTAAAATTTTAAAGAAATAAAAAGAACTATTTTTTCTGATAGATTAGGAAATTCCAATAAAAATTTTTACTATATATTAAATATATTTCGAAACTATCACAATGCATTTTTTCAATTAAATCAAAATTTAAAAAGTGAGAGCATTCTCAAAATTTTAAACAAAGTTTTATACGGTTTTTAAAACTTTGGTCAAACCGTCTGGTGCAGAACAAAAAGACTTGCAAATTATCCTAATGGCATTTTTAATTTTGATGAACACTAAAAAAATGATTATGCTTTTAAAGATTTTGGCAATTTTCACAAAATAGAACAAACTATTTTTCTGATAGATTGAGAAGTTTGAATCAAAATTTTTATTTGATATCAAATATATTTCGAAACTATCCCAATGAAATTTTTCTTTTAGACCAAAATTTAAGAAGTTACATTATTTTCAAAATTATTCAATTTTTGGTTTTCAGAGATCCGTAACTTTCAAACGTAAGTTTTCGTAGATTTCAACAAGAACTACATATTATTTTAATGATATTACGATAATTCCTATATTCCTTTTCCATTCTTTTCTACATAGTTTAATTTTTGAATGAAAACCATCTGTATAAACCAATTGTCGAACGGGAAGGGTGTGTATCGCAATGAGAATGTGATCTTCAAAGCCGCAGGTGCTTTGAGAACCGTCTTTAAAAACAAATTGAAAAATAATTTCAGTTCCAATTTATGACTGCAGTTCATCAGGGGTTCAAATCACAGTTTTCGATTTAAGTTACAATATTTATGATATTTAAAAAATGCAGTCGAAATGCACGCATTTAACGTACGAAACCGAGCGCGAAGCGCGAGAGCGTACCCGCTCCCCCAAGGTGCTCCCAAACTTAGCGCGAAGCGCCACGCGCAGTGATTATCTCTATAACTGTTTGAGTTATCGTGAAAGTAAGATAGACTTGAAATTTAACGTTAAAAAATATCGAAATCAAAAACCTTCTTTTGTAGAAAATATTGTTTAGTTTCACTCCTAACATTTGCATCCAGCATCAGAAAATGCTTCGAAACTGACACATGCCCTTTCATGACCATATAGGCATCGATCATATGTTGTGCATCAGTGTTATTTAATTTTAAACACTTCGCACTTAAAATTATTGAACTAGGGTAAGTGTACCAATTACTGCAGGTGTACCTATCACTGCGTTTCTTTCGCCTAATCAGAATAAGCTGAGTACAAATAATTTTTTCGACAGCAAAAAATTCCTAAAATCAATAAGAATTTACTCTACTGTATAACAAAAGCCAAAATATCGCTAAATTAGATATATATTCTTAATAAATATTTTAAAAAAAACATTCATATAACTTGAAAAATCCACCATTTTGCTTCTATTTCAGTTACCGGAGTACTGTCATTTAGTCAGCTTTAGATTTATTGCATAACCTTGTACGCAGTAGAGGAATGATTTTTTTTCAATCATAATACTTATTTGAATATAATCAACATTTAAAAACATGTAAATTGTTTCATTAATTAAAAAATCAAGCCCGCAGCAATAGGTACACATTTATTACGGTGGCGCTCATTACTGCGGTCCGAAATTCAAGCCATATGTACCTAATACTGCGGTGCTATCAACATGTGAACCTAACCTTCGCTTTAAGTTTTTGATTGAAATGATAGGTTAATATTTTTGATTTAATTTGTTGTTAAACGGTGGCTACATTGAAAAAAGTGAAAAAGAAGGAACCAAAGAGGAAGCCAAAAACTAAAATGAAATCTTTAAAAAGATATTCTTACCGAAAAGAAGATTTGCTGCGCTTGCCGTGAAAGGGGTTATGCAAGGAGAAACTTTTGCAGCTGTATCACGAAAATATTCGATACCAGAATAAAAAATAAGAGCCCAGTGTAAAAGAAAATATGCAGACAAAAACCCTAGGCCGAATACAATTTTATCTAAAGAAGAAGAGAGTCTTGTGAAGTGGATTTTCATTTGTGCCAATCGAAGATTTCCTGTAACTTGCGAAATTATATTTCTTTTGTGGTTAAATTATATTTGGGCAAAAATGGCTTATCAACAAATGCATTTTTTTAAATAAAAAAGTTATTTATTTGAGAGATATTTAACATAAAATTGTTCATTTATGATTTATATGCTCGTAAATAAATAAAATTTAAATCCGCAGAAATAGGTACCTCAGTTTGCAGTAATACGTACACGGTCTTTTTTCAACCGTAGTAATAGGTACAATATGTTCTTTTTTCAATTTTTTACATTTTTAATACATTATGTTAGGTTCTCGTACTTGCCAATTTTTTTTAATGAACAAAATACATTATTCTTTAGGCTGAAACAGAAGAACCATATTGTTTCAATGTAAAATAGGTGAAAAATTGAATTGAAGTGAGGCTAAGCCATGACACCGCAGTAATTGGGACACTTACCCTATAAAGCTTTATGATAACACAATTGCAATATGTTTTTTTTTTTTTAATAATCGCATTAGGTATTTTCACTTAATCCTTAGCTAACTTCACTTCGTCGAGTGCTGAGGGGGGAAACAATGGACTAAATGCCTGAGATTAAATCCTATTTTCTTACTATCTTCGTCAAAAATAATTTCTTCACTACACGGAGAATCCTTCTGCTGCACTATTTGTTAAAAATCACACTACATTTTACTATTTGTCTATCTGCAGAAGATTTGAGTAATTACAAACGACTGTAGCAACGTCGAGACGGACCGGCACATAGGCACACAAAACACTATTGAACTAGGAGTCATACTCACAGTATTATCTTTTCTATCTTAATTATACGCATTAGAAATTACATAAATACATATTCTTATTAAAATCAATGTTATATTGTGAAATGAAACAAAAAAAATTGGGTTGTAGATTAATCTGGCACAATTTGGAAGGAATTCGGCAGAAATCGAACTCAGGTTTACTAGGGCGGCAGAAAGCGATTTCTCTTTGCGTATGTCGAATTATGGGAATCGACATTTCATCGTCCATATGAAGTAAATTCATTATTCATAACTACTCATCCCCCAGTTATTTTCCTGCGCGCACGTGTGTCAAATTCAGAACATTTCCAGTATTTGTGGATTCATGAATTACCGATCAAGTTCAAATTCCATTGATTTATTTGATTTAAATTTGTTTTAAAATTCAATTACCGCTAAAATAAAAACGGAAAAGAATAGAACTAGGAAGAATATTTGAATCCATTTAAATTTTCCCCTATACTCTTCTCTCCATTGACCGAAATCGGGTGAAACTAACGTTATAACTAGACTCTCCACCTTACGACCACTGTCTAATTATTTTGTACATGATTTTTACTCGCAGAATACATATTTCGCATCAAGTTGGTAGTTTAAGCGTATGCTTTAAAGAATGAGTAGCACAAATAATACAGTACCCTCGGAATGGATTGAAAATATGTTTGATGAAAGGCATGCGTCTGGTAAAAGTAAAGGTAAAGTTTTAGGCGATGAATGGAGACTGTGTGTTTAGAATGCTAGACGGCTGAATGATGTTAAGGAAAGACAATTACGAGGAACAATGCACGTGAGGAAGCTAGATATTTTATATGTATCTGAAACAAAAAAACGGGATGCGACAGTAGAATAATAGAAAATGGGAAGTTAAATCAGGGACTCGAACTACGATCGCGAGTAGCTAGCGAATCACATAATTGTCAAAGAGACGGTATGATAATGAATAAGAATGCAAAACTGCATGTCAAGCGGAATGAATTAGTGTCTCCCAGATTGTTGCGGGTTAGAATAAAAGTGGGAATCAGAAGACTATTTATCATAGCGTGTTATGTCCCAGTTGATTGTAAAAGGTATGGGGTAAAGCACGCCGTCTGGGGCAGTTCAAATGATACTACAGGTACTTACTATCAAGGGAAAGAATCATTCTCCTAGGCGGCATGAATAGATGAGTCGAAGTCCAACGCAAGGGTACGGAAAGGGTTGTAGGTAATTGTGGAGATCCAAAAAAATGGTAACGGAGAGAAAGTTGTTACCTTATGCTTGGAAAAGGATTGTTCATCAGAAATACTTGGTTTAAGTATAAAATGATCCACTTGCACACATGGTGCAGAGGCGATATCCACAGTATGATTGACTTCGTTATTGCAGATGAGAGACTGCGAGAGCTAGTAAGAGATACAAAGGTAATGAGAGGTTCTGAATGCAAAACAGATCATTACCTCTTAGTTTCAAAAATTAACTTAGATCAAGGATGGAGAAGAAGGAGATCTAAAAAGACGAAATAGACGCGAATCAAGATAAAGAATTAACAGAAACCAGAAGTACGAATAGAATTTAAGAGTAAGATATACGAACGCATAGATAGGGCAACTTGAGAGGCGCTAATAAGCAATAAAGATATAGAGGGCGCCTGGACTATGCTCAGTGATATCATTGCTAGGAGCGCGACAGAAATGTGTGGTACTGCGGTTGTAAGAAGAATGTCTGGCGATGCTTGGTGGAATGGCGAAATCTGCGTAGCCGTTAACAAAAAGAAGCAAGCATATCTAAAAAGGTTAATACTAAAGGCTTTAGCGATGATAAGAGAATCAGACTAGAAAATAATTATAGGGACAAAGCCAGAAAAGTAAAAGTACTAGTTACAGAAAGCAAGCCCGATAAGAAGGCTTGCATTCAAAGGTATTGCAAATTTAAATACCTAGGAATGCGAGCGGAGATGTTCATAACCATACATCACTTTGTCACTAAACTCTTGCTTGATTCAAATGTGATCAATAAAACAAATATAAAATCATGATCAACAAATTAAAAAATTAGTTTTCATCGCATCTATCTGTGTAGCAATCAATCTTGACAACGTAAAATGACTAATACTATATTTATAGATTCTTTTAACCTCATTATTAATCGAAAAACAATAAATGAGCACAGCAAAATGTGCAAATTCAAAAGGAATTACAAATGTTCTATTTCATGGTCGATTTGGGGTATCGAAAAGTATTCAGAAATATATGGTCGCCACTTAATGCAGAAAGGGCTTCAGTTTAAGAGACAACTTCTACTACTATAGAGATTCAAAAAGCAAGAAACCAAAAATGTATCAAAATTTTCGGGAAATTTTCGACTACTTTTCAATACAAGCCTTCTTACTGGGAGAATAAAATCAAAGCAATAAAGAAAGTAGTAGTACAGTGTTAGTCGGCATTATAAATAACAAGGGTGAAATCGTATATGGTACGCATAAACAGTATACTAGCCGCTTTAAGGGACTATTTCAAGGACTTATTGGAAGGTGGAGCCATGGAGCTGCTGGTGTAGATGGTATGCACGCTGAAATTGTTAAATACAGTGGCGAATATATACCTTATAGGCTGTACAAGCTGATTAACTTATGTATCAAGATAGGGGAAGTTCCAGATGACTGGAAAAAGGATATTATCATCCCAATACACAAGGGAAAGGGAGACAAGAGCAACTGCAATAATTACATAGATGTCAGCTTGCTAAGTATCGTAAGCAAAATATATTCAAAAAGACCTATTGATAGGATAATGAAATTAAGAGAAGAAAATATCTGCGAAGTCCAATGTGGATTTATTCCAGAAAGGCCATGTGCGATCAGATATTTAGCTTGAGACAAAACACAAAAAAGTTTTCTGTGCATTTGTTGATCTGGAATGAGCGTTTGATAAGATGTCTGAAGTAAGCTTTGAAAAGTCCTGAAAGGGTACAGAGTCGGCGGATGGATCCTAAAAGAAATAAGAAAAATATATGCAAGTGGCAAAGCGAGTGTGAGAGTAAATGGACAACTGAGTGGTTGGTTCGATATTAGGCAACGTGCTAGATAAGGATGCGTTATGTTCTCTTGGCTGCTTATTACATTCATGGATAAGTATCTAAGAATGGCCCTCCTCGACAAAGAAGGTGTAGATCTCGGGACCGTGAAGATGCTTGGGTTAGCGTTTGCAGACGATAAAGTAGTTATGGCGAAGTCAATCGAAGGCTTGTAGAGAATGTTGAGCATACTGAATACTAGCATGAAAAACATGGATCTTAAAATTAACGTGAATAAAACAACAATTATGGTGTTTGAAGTAAAGGGTAAGAAAAAAGTATGCAACATTGCCTCAGACGATAAGAGGACAGAACATGTTGATATGTACGTGTATCTTGGTAGTTTATTTACTAATGACCGAGAGATTGATAGAGAGTTAGCCAGGCGTATAAATGAGGGTAGGAAGATTATCGGCAGGGTAGGAGCAATTGCCAGGAGTAAAAATATGTATAACAAATAAAGCTAAAATTGCGATATATAATGCTATACTTGCACCCACTATGTTGTACGGTAGCGAGATCTGCACCCAGCAAACATGGGATGAGAGTAAAATTAACGCGGTTGACACGCAATACCTGCGCAATGTGTACGGTAAAACGCTAAGCCTGGCGGACCAACCGAACGCAAGCATTACGCTACAGCGTAATGCTAAAGTAATGCTGAAGTAATGCTAAAGTAATATGGCATTATAACTAATTAAAGAAGCAAAATAAATATGTAAACCGTTGCAATTATAATAATACGTTAAAATTTACGATAAATGGTCATGCCGTAATTGCAACAAGTTGCTTTTTCAGCGTTGAAAAATAAAAAAATAAAGCAAAGTGACTGTCATGGAAGTCGGGCCCCTGCATGTTCGCAACCCGCTTAAAGCCGCCGTTAGCAGACTGCAATGACAGAAACATAATTTTTTCATTTTTTAACGCTGAAAAAGAAACTTGTTGCAATTACGGCATGACCATTTAACGTAAATTTTAGCGTATTATTATAATTGCAACAGTTTACATATTTATTTTGTTTCTTTTATTAATTATAATGCCATATTACTTTAGCATTACTTTAGCATTACGCTGTAGCGTAATGCTTGCTTTCGGCCGTTCCGCCAGGAAATGAACGAAGTCAGTAATGAGAGAATCGTTAAGGAATGTGGTGTAGAGGATACACGGTTGGACAAGTGTGAAAGAAATTCGGTGAGATGGTTTGGGCATGTTAAGAGAATGAAAGATGAACGACTGAAGAAACAAGTATATCGAAGTAAAGTAAATAATAGCATTCTTGCGTTGGCGTCGCGGTAGGGCTTAAGCTTTCCTCTCATGACTTTTACGGCCATTTTGGCTGTAGCATCGCTACTCATATGGTTTCTCATGCTAGACAGGCAGAGAACGAAGAGTAAAGGAACTCAGAGGAACACCATAACCTATCAATTATCATGGAGAGTCTATTAAATATTTTGAATCGGTTGCCGCTTCCCGTGGATCGTCGCGGCGCCCATGGAGCCAGCGCTGAGGTCCAGAGCATGCGTGACGGTGGTGATAGTGAGCGGCGAGATGGTCTGGCAGATTTCACTAATCAAACAGCTGGCCAGCAAGAACATCTTCCACAAACGGTAAACAGTGAAACATCAACTGTGCCTTCCGAGGATGCTTCGGCTAGCATTAGCAATTTGTAGCCAACCACCTCAACAGAAATACCATGGGAGAGCATCAAGTTGGATACCACAATGAAAGAGGAATTGGTGCGTCTTCGCTTCGAAAGTTCGAAGTATGAAACCAAAAGGGAAAAAGGATACAACTTTAGGACGAAGTTTGCTGCGAAAGATCCTAATATACAGAAATTTTTAGTGGGAAGACTTATCGGTAAGACGAAAGACATAAGAAATAATCTTATTTCAGAAGACCGAGCAATGGAGAATAAAGAGCAGGTTCATTTGTCGCGGAGAAACGTCGACAATGAAATTCAGTTAGAACAAGCCGCATTACGCGATCAAGTAACGATAATTAATGCACTTGCTCAAATTGACAATGATAAAATCGCACCACATCCTCTAGAGGCAGATAGCCTAATTCAACCAGAGGCAGAAGCAGAGGTTCAGCAACCGATAAGGCGATTGAAATGGACATACCATATGTACAAAAATGTTATGCGCCTTTATTTTTTGGCAGAGAAAAGTGGGGAAAATTGTGGCTCTAAAAAAGCATCTAGAGGCGACTGTTGTCACCTCCAACTGTCACTCCAAACTACACCATGCTCATAATTTTTTACCTGCAACATCATTGTGAAAGATTTCAAACATTGTATTAAATTAATTTATAACATACTAATTTCGTTAAGCACTTCACTTATTGTTAGTTCGTGGCTGATGATGAAAAACTGGGTTCACCCGAGAACAAGTTCGAAAAAAAAAAAATATATATATATATAATACGGTTGCTATCAAGGCTTCCATGGTTGAAAACACCAAGTCACGATTGAGAGTGTGTGGTTGTGTTTCGTGCGAAACACCATTAATGCTATTTGCACATGGCCAGTATTGACAATCGAATAGCGTTTCTCTCAATATCCCACGATTATTTACTCGTGGGGTGATCAGTGATACCCGGTCCTTGCCCATTAAACGAGGAATCTTCGAAAGTAATTAATTCAGCACACTATGGTTTTGTTTAGCATTGAACCCACTAGGTTGGATACTCAATAATATGTCCTCTGGGTTCAAAATTGAGTTGGGAGTTGCTGAGTCTCAACTCACTCACCTCCTGTACGTGGAAGACATAAAGCTTTATGCAAGCTCAGAGTCGAAACTGAATAGACTAATTAACATCTTGCTGCAGTTTTCCTATGACATCAGGATATTTCTGGGCTTAAAAAATGCAGAAAGCTGCATTTGTCCCATTGAGAGATGAATGCTCCACTGATACTGAACAACCGCGCTCCGATTGAGGCGATGACTGATGAAGAATCGTAC
Organism: Andricus coriarius; assembly: GCA_932066315.1. Taxonomy (NCBI): domain Eukaryota; kingdom Metazoa; phylum Arthropoda; class Insecta; order Hymenoptera; family Cynipidae; genus Andricus; species Andricus coriarius. Next base: position 10,325 of record CAKNWT010331422.1, on the reverse strand, counting down.
AGTTACCTTGGCATATTGCAGGCGAGGGGTCAGCTCTACTCTTCAGTTAAAAAGGTGCTGGAGATTAATTTTTTGGTTCGCATTAGTCTGTTTCTGGCGTCCAGCCTCAGTGCGAAGAACATCACACATGCAATTGACACCTATGCCATTCCCCTATTTACATACTCCTCTGGTTTGGTCACCTGGTCCATGTCAGACCTCGAGAGGTTTAACAGAATCATCTGCGTGAAAATTTCACTGAATGCACCTGGAAAGTACAGCTGTAGAGAGAATAGTTCTGTCACGTAAGCTTGGATCCAGAGGGATCTTGGATGTTCGTCAATTGTGTGACTCTCAGGTTACGCAATTGCGCGAATATTTCCAAAACAGGATTAACATCTCACTCTACGACTACATATGTAGAGTTGACCTGTTCACCCCCTTAAAACTTGCAGCTGTTGAAAAGCTGAAAAGCTAGCTGCTCAATGGGGAGGTATACAACTGCACAAGCAACACCCCAAGCGTTAGATTTTCCTTGAGTGGACAGTGATGCTTCAAACCATCCAGGACAGGGTAATCAAGATGAGGAATTTCCAAAAACAATTTTTAGTATGGCGGCAGTAATTGACAGATGCCGCCTTTGTGGAGATCCCAATGAGAACACCGAGCACATCATTGATGGGTGTGCGATGCTTTTCTCGCAAGAAAACACGCTCAGACATAATGATGTTGCTGGGAGCATACACCATCAAATTGCCCTCAACACTAGTTCACTAGAGAGATTTGAGCCTTACTACAAATATAGCCCATTTAAAGTACTAACGTACGAGCTCCATCTCTTTTACTAGGAGAGGACTATTCTGACTGACCACCTAGTCAGACACAATCGTCCAGCTGTCCTCTGGTTAGATGAACGTGCTCAACACGTGACAATAATAGACATAAGTGTTCCACTTAGCAATAACATTAGTCTCCGATACACTGAGCAGTTCCAGAAATATTCGGAGCTGAAGCAGGAGATCCTGACCGTGTGGAGGGTAAAAAAGGTCACCATTCACCCGGTCGTGATCTCCTCTACTGAGAACGTTCATGCTAGGTGCGTACAAAGCTTGGAAAACCTTAGAACTCGGAATTCGCTACAGCTAATTCAAAAGGCAGTATTGCTGAATACGTGCCGCATCGTTTGGAGTTTTCTGGGCGTCAACTATGATAGCGGCTAAAATCGTCTTCTATGGCCATCCCGTGTACACGGCAAATAACTGTGATAATGAGATTTTTAATTTTTGACCTGTTTTGTACATGTGCATGTCCGCGTACGTGTATGAAGATGTGTTAGCCTCTCGCCGTATAATTGAAATAAAACTAATAATTTTAATAGTTTGTTTTAGTCGTTGGCATTGAAACTAGCGTTTGTAAGAAAGATGGATCCCTATAAATGAGCTCTCCAGTATGAATGTTGGATTCATATAGGGCTCTCCAGGATGAATTTTTGGATCCCTATAAACGTGCTCTCAAGTATTAATGTTGGATCCCTATAAACGGCCTCTCCAGGATGAAGGTTGAAAGCCTATAAACGGACTCTCCAGAATTAATGTTGGATCCTTATAGGGCTCTCCAGTGAGATTGACGGATCCCAATAGACGGGCTCTCTACTGTATATACTCGCGAATTATGACTTACCGCATTTCGCGGTTTCGCTTCGTAGTGAAGTACAAGGTCATGAGTACATATGGGTGGAAGGTGAGCTTGCCATGCCTGTTCAGGATGCTTTGGCTTGCGTTAGCAATTTGCAGTCAATCACCTCAACAGGAATACCGTGGGAGAGCATCAAGTGGGATACCAAAATCAAAGAGGAATTGGTGCGTGTGTATTATGAAAGTGCGAATTTCGAAACCAAAAGCGAAAAAGGATACAACTTCAGGACGATGTTTGCTGCAAAGTATGCCTATATAAAGAAAGTCGCACTAAGAGATCTCATCGCTGAGTTGAAGGATATCAGGACTAATCTGCATAACTCAGAAGACCCAGCAATGGAGATTAAACAACAGGTTGATTTGTCGTGGAAAAACGTCGATAATGAACATCAGCTACAAAAAGCTTCACTGAGAGATAAAGCAGCGTCAGTTAATGTTCTTGCGCAAGCTAATGATGATCCTGCACCACCATATCCTCTATAGGCATACAGCCTAATTCAACCAGAGGCAGCAGCAGAGGTTCAGCAATCAAGAAGGCGATTAAAGTGCAGAGAAAAGTGGGCAAAGTGTGAGGAGAGAACAACATCGACTCTTCTTACTTAAGTACCCAGAACTATCACAAGAATAAATTAGCAGAATCTAGCAGATCAAAAACGCCTAAAGTCTATAAACAGATTGCTCTCGACTGTTGAAATATGCCATCAAAATGGAAGTGGAACAGCAGATTTCTATTAATAAACTTCCTTTGGATGATATGGGCAACGAAAACCTGATTGTAACTGAAGGCATAGTTGCTAGGGACAGTGTACATCAAGTACCGGATCAACTAGAACCACATCCGGACATTAATAACGTTGATGTTATTAATGAGAAAAACTACAGCACCTTGAAAGAAATTTTGGCCATGCTTTACTAGAGTTCATAAATGCAGAACCAACACAAAGGCATTCTCTGCCCAAGATGAACATCACAAAGGATCTGCGTGCACTTATAGAACAACTGGAGAGCAAGGTTTTGCCTATGCATCTGAACACAACACTAACTGCGTTAGAGGTGCAAACTCTTGTGTATTGTGCAGCTGAGGCAGCCGTTAGAACGTTGGGCCGCGGCACTAGGCCTACAAATGCAGTCTTTGCCCCACGAAGGGATCGAGATCCACTGTGGAAGGTCAGGTTGGATATGGATGTCAAACAAGTAAAGTGAAAATTGGGTCGATTTACTCAATATAAGAAAGACAATAGAACCAGAAAGCTTACACACCATGTTACTAAAATCATTCACCCTCGGTACATCGAAAATTTAAAATTCCGGCGTCGTAAGCTACGTCGTAAACTGCGTAGTCGACTACGTCGTAAACTACGTCGTCAACTACGTCGTAAACTATATAGTGAACTACGTCGGAAACGATGTCGTAAACTATGTCGTAACTAACGTCATATACTATGTCGGAAATTGGTATAGTAAACGACGTACTTTACGACACGACGTAGTTTACGACATCATTTACGACATCGCTTAAGAAATCATTCACGACATCGTTTACGACGTAGTTTGCGACATAGTTCATGACATCGGTTACCAAGTTGTTCACTACATCGTTTACGACGTTGTTTAGGACGTCTGAATTTTCAAGAGGAGTGAACACGTACATTCATCAGTATTTTTCCGTACACAAATTTATCAAGTTGTGTGTGTGAATCGGAAAGTGGAAATTGATTTTCAAATAGTATATATAAATATTACATGGTCGATTTGGGGTATCGAAAAGTATTCAGAAATATATGGTCGCTACTTAGTACAGAAAGGGCTTCAGTTCGAGAGCCAACTTCTACTACTATAGATTCAGAAAGCAAGGGCAAAAATTGTATCAAAATTTTCGGGAAATTGTTCAATACTTCTCGATGCAAGCCTTTGGCCCTAAGAGTGCTTTATTACCACCTTTGTCGCCCTTACGGTGCTGGTTGGTTTCATAAATGAAACTTATGTTTTTGTTGTGAAATTCAGGTTCTGAAAATTGTATTGCCTCATCAGCCAAGGAGAAAACAACGCGTCTCTTATCGAACGCGCAGAGCACCCGAAAATGGGTCGGCAAACAATGCCGATCATCCTAGAGTTCGGGGTGCTGAAAATAATTTAGATGGAAACACGACGACCAACCGGCAAAACGCCCACATTGAGTGGACGAATCCACTCAAGGATGACTTTCCAGACTGTTACGATGGCAGCATTATCCCTGTTCAACGAGGCTTTATGGCGCGTATGCATACTCTGTAGTGCCCCAAGATCTGGCTGAAAGGGATGCCTCCCTTCGTGGATAAATCTCGCAAGAATCCGAGCTCTGGATCATCAATTGCTCAGTTTATGGTGCTGCGACAGCTTTGGCTGATTCAAATCAAAGGCTCAAACCGACGATGGATCGAAAGACCAAAAGACGCTTGCATCAACTGAACAAGAAGATTGGATGGGCAAGACAGAATGCGTCCAGTGTTCAATGTGTGATTGACTACATAACATCTGGTAGACCGTTCACGGAAAGGGTTCTAAAGTTCGCCCAAGAACTGAGGATCTTGAATCACACACTGAACAAGTTAAAGCTGCTAAAATTCAAGCAGCATATTATTAACAAAATACGGCTGTTATCTGACGCAAGGAAGAGAATACAGAAGATGGTAGAGACTTTTTGGAAAGAGGTATACAAGATCCCGAAAACACTACCTCATAACACCTGAGGAGGAGCGTCCATCAATCACTGACGAAGAGGTGAAAAAAGCACTTAGAGGCACGAAGAACTTTTTTGGTGTTGGACCAGATTGTATCAAGAACTTCTGGTGGAAGAAGTTTACTTCTACACACCAATATTTGGCCCGCATATTCACCTCATATTTAAAGTCGGAGACGCCCATTCCGCAGTGGCTGGTGTTAGCACGCACTATACTCCTACCGAAAAACGGCAACTTATCCAACCCAGAGAATTACAGGCCAATAACGTCAATAGCCTGGATTGACTACCGAAAAGCTTTCGATTCAACCTCTCATCATCCATCATCCAGTGACTTATCATCTGTCTGTTGGAAAGCTTGAGGGTGGATCTACATATAGTGAGATGCATAGAGAGATTGATGCCTCTTTTGAAAACTAGATTTACTATCTCATCTAGAAATTATCGGATGACAACGAACCAGTGGGGCGTCTTTCAGGGCGATGTAATGAGCCCTTTGCTGTGGCGACACTAGCCAGCGCGAGCATAAGGTCACTCATGTATTTTATATGGATGACCTAAAGATTTATGCCTCTGGTAGAAGCAAACTTCAAACTGCTATAAATATCGTCAAGAAGTGCACATGAGAGATCAGGATGGACTTTAGATTGGAGAAATGTGCCAAAATTCCTTTAAAGAAAGAAAGGATATGCATCAAAGCTTGCATATCAATTCGTCAGTTCCGCGAATATACATTTCTCGCCGTCAAGGCGGACGCAGACTTATGAATCTCCTGTGTCTTCATAACCGAATTGTTCTATGTAAAGCCTATATCGTTACCAATGGCAGAGATCCTCTCCTAAAAATAGTCAGGAACAACAAAATGATTGGTGAAGGAGCGTTCCTTTACAAAGCCGCGGAGCAAGTGGCCGAGACCCTTGACCTGAATTGTCATATTAGAAGTGAGGAAAGTGCATTACTCCATCTAGATGCTTCACTTCTAAAAGCCGAAGTGAAGAAAGCAGAGTTTGCAAGATTTCGCCAAGGGCTACTCGACAAGAAAATGCACGGAAACTTTCACATAAATGTAGAAAAACAGTCCTTGTTGAAGGAGCATACCTTTTCTTTTCTCAGATCATCAGCGCTCAATTCAGGTACAAAGGGTTTTATTTTCGCTTGCCAGGACGGGGTCATTAAAAATTGTAAATAATCAATAGTGCAGAACACATGTTTGTGGTCTGCTCCAAGAATGGAGGTTAGGAACTGAAAATATTACTAGCTGAAATTTATGGAAACATTTCTAATGTGTTCATTCTGTGATAATTACTTTCTAGTTCAAATATTTTAACATTTTCGCATTCAAAATTAAACTGACGTATTTCTTTGTTTCTTATTTTGTGACGTTCTGTGCTCAGAAATTCTAATCCTTGAGGGTCTCTTCGTCTGCCCCACCTATAATTTTCCACAATCTATACATCCTACTCCATAGATAAGATTGGTTTTTTCAAATTTAGGTATTTTATCCTTAGTAGACTGCAATGAAACGTTCTGTAGTTGATTCTTTATAGAGAATATAATCGTGATATTTAATTTCCGGATTTTTTTTCTATAAATTTCAGTCTTTTTTGACAGGGGTGCAATACGTAAGGCAAAGCAAGAGAGCTGGACCAACTTTTGCTCAGACATCGAGAAGGGAGCTGAGGCGGCTAGACTGGATGAGCTGCTTTCTTGAAATCCGGATGCTATTCTCGGCACTCTTAAATTTCCCGGTGGCGGCTACTCGGAGTCGGACGGGGACTCTTTGGCTCACCTGATCAAAGCACACTTCCCGGGCTTTTGAAGGTTTGGAGAAGTGGGGACGGCACCTCTGAGGCAACCAAAGTCGCCTGCGGCCCAACTGGGCCCAGAACGGCGGCTTGCCAACGAGATTGTCACCCCTGAAAGGGTCAGGTGGGCCCTGAAGTCCTTCAGCCCTTACAAGTCTCGTGGCCTAGATGGCACATATCCAGTCCTCTTACTAAAAACAGTGAAAAGACTTGTGGATAGATATATCCGCGATAAGGTCTTGTCAAGGAGGCCACTTCACAAAGAGCAACACGCCTATAGGGCTGGTCACTCGACGGACACGGCCCTAAGCGGAGCAGTAAACCTAATTGAAGGACAACTGTAGGAGAAAGGTCTCGCGATTGAAACCTTTATGGACATCGAAGGAGCCTTTAACAACACGTCTGGAGAGGTGATTAGGGCGGGCATGATCACACATGGTGTGCCTACTGTAGTTGTGGAATGGATATGCCATATGTTGGCCAACAGGAATCTAACTACGACTAAGGGTGATACCACTTTATGTGGAACCGTGGACTCGGGATTTTCGCGGGGAGGAGTTTCATCGCCCTTGCTGTGGTGCCTAGTAGTGGATGAACTGCTTCATCTACTCTCGAGTCAGGGTCACCATGTCCTAGGCTATGCGGACAATATACTAGTTATCTCGCGTGGCCAGCATTTGGATGCGCTCTTCGGAGTAATGCAGCAAGCACTGATGATAGTGGGTTCATGGTGTAAGAAAACTGGACTATCGGTCAATCCGAGTAAGACAGACGTGGTTCTTTTCACCAGAAGGTATAAGTGGGGAACCACGAGTACACTGAAACTTGGAGGACAACAACTAGAAATCAAAGAACGAGCTAAATACTTAGGAGTAATTCTGGATAAGAAGCTGTTATGGAATGAGCACCTGGAAAACAAGTGCAAGAAGCTAGTAGCAACTCTATGGCTCTGCAGGAGAGCCATAGGGAAAAGCTGGGGCTTGAAGCCGGAGACACTCATGTGGATCTACACAGCGATCTTGCGACCCAGGCAAACCTATGCGGCGGTGGTCTGGTGAAGCAGGGTTAAGCTGTCCACTGTGAAGTCTCGACTGGAAAGGATCAGGGGACTGATTTTGAGAGGCATCACTGGTGCCTCGAAGTCGTCACCCACGATGGCACTGGGGGCTCAAACAGGGTTGTAGCCCCTCCATCTCACCATCAAGGCCGTGGCTGCCAAGGAGGCCTGAAGACTAAACTTGGTACATGACAGAAGGATCTCGACAGCAGTGAAGATCACAGTCGACATCGCGAGGAGGCCGACCCTGAACATGCCCAGGGACAAAATGGTCACTCGCTACCTCTTCGACAAGAAGTATCGAGTTAGCCTATCAACGAAAGATTAATGGGTTAACGGCGACGCACACCTGCCCAGTGATGGAGACAACTGCTTTACAGATAGCTCCAGGATTATGGCCATACCCCAGTGCGCCCATAAGGCAAAGGAGTATGAAAACAAAAGAAACATCCGTATCTGTTCAGGTAGCAGGGCTGCTATATTGGCCTTAAATGGAACAAGGACCACGTCGCTATTAGTATGGGAGTGCTTTGAGGCACTAAATATGCTAGCGACGGAAAACCGAGTTACTCTGCTATGGATCCCTGGACATAGCGGTATCAAGGGCAATGAGATGTCGGATAGGCTAGCTAAACTAGTAGCAAGAAGAAACTTTACTGGACCCAAGCCAGTTGTAGGTATTTCCAGTAGGTCAGTCACTGAAGAAATTAACAGTTGGCTGACTGAGGAACATCAGAATGAGTGGGATTTGGTCACTGGTTGCAGACAGGCCAAAACACTCTTGGGCTCGAAGCTTAATTTTAACTGAGCAAGGGAAATACTCAAGCTCGGGAGAAAAGAGATCAAAGTCCTAACAGAAATGTTTATAGGACATGGGAATACTCAAGCTCGGGAGAAAAGAGATCAATGTCCTAACAGAAATGTTTATAGGACATGGGAATATCAGATATCAAAGACATAAGATAGGGCTTGCGGAAAGTCCTCTCTGTCGTCTGTGCGGAATGGAGGATGAGACAGCTACTCACATCCTTTGTCACTGCTCTGCGATTGCGGGGAAACGTCTAATACTTACTGGCAGTTACTGCATCCGTGAGTCGGAGATATCAGCCCACAGCGTGGCTGCGGTCCTCTCTTTATGGAGAGGGCTTTTGGGGCCACGCTTAGGCTCACAAGGTGACGCAACGGGATTACCTAAGCGTCAGGGGCTGTTACGGTCTCAACCCAACTAATAATAATAATAATAATATAATAATAATTGACAGATTGTTTTAAAGTGATACAGTAGAGAAGATTTCCAAATGATTTATTTTAGATAATATACTCTTCCAAATTTTGTAAAATTATTTCTGACATTGATTCTAACTAGTATTGATCCTACATTAGTCTACACCTTAATAAGTAAAAAGTGGAATTCAATTCATCCACACACTACATTAACCTTTGCACAATTTGATGAGACGATTAGATGTTATCTAGACAATGGATATCTTCAATTTTATTATAAGATTTACAAACAAAAATATGGGATCCCGATGAGATCCCCCATATCATCAGTGGTGTCAGAACTTGTTTTGCAAAATTTGGAAGAGGATATTATTAAAACTAAATTTTTAGTATTCTTTTTTACTATCGGTACGTAGACGATACCTTCATTTGTCCGCACAAGGATGAGATGTTTAAATTCTTAGAAGATTTCAATCAAAAAGGTGAATCATTACAATGCACTTTAGAACAATCTGTCAATCAAAAAATTAACTTTTTAGGCACAACTGTTATTTTTAACAAAGGTTATATAGAAACTGATTGAAATCAAAAATATATAGCTTCAGGGCGCACACTTAATTTTGTATCTAACTATCAAATTTCACGCAAGAGAGGTGTTGTTTTCTCCTTGGTTGACAGAGCAATAAAACTGTCAGAACCTGAATTTCACAAGAAAAACTTAAGTTTAATTTATGAAACCTTAAGTAATAACAACTATCCTTATGAATTTATCAAAAGTAACATTGAAAAAAGACATCGATAGTGTAGACCAATAGTGGTCTGCACTATTGATTATTTATAATTTTTAACTGAAAAAACATGTCTTCTGACTTATTATTAATATCTTAACTTTTTTCGTAGTACGTTCATTTACATGTGTTAATTGCCAATTCTTTAATGTATAATTAATTATTACAGACAATTTATGGACGCCACATTCATAACAACAAAAGTTTCGTAAATTAACATTTTTAAAATGGTTTTTCTTCAAAATGCATGAAAATTTTATCTTAATGGACTTTGTAAACATAATGGAACCTTCAAACCTTCAGCCTTCAAACTTTCAAACATTTTTATGGCTAATGAGAAGCGTATGTATGTAACATGGTAAGTTTCTTCCTTTCTTTTTCTGTTTGTTCAATTCAAAAATTCTACGATGCTACTTTATGTACATTCTCTGTAATTTCAGTCTTGAGGAGGCCATGATTCATGGCGAAATGCATCAACAAATGCTCTACTTGATTAAAGGATTTATTATTGAACCTAAAATTTCTAGACCTAAAGCCAAAACAAAATAACGGTACTACGTGTATGAGATCCTTGCAGAAGAAAAAAAAAGATGTTGTAAAACCTCGCAGAGCAGTAAAGATCTAGTCACCATAGACGCTGTTGCCATGACGCAAGCTCGACTCCAAGCAAGCTTGTGCTTCCGTAACACATGACTATTTGCTTGAAGTCTTAAAAATGTACAAAATCGACCCACGCATCATCGACTTTCTAAGTCATGCGACGATGCGTTGGGGTACAAGAATCAAATATTTTGAGCATGGACAACCAAGGATAACCAGATCAGTACGCATTACAACGGGTACCTTTCAAGGCGACTCCTTCAGTGCATTATATTTCTGTTTAACGTTGAACCCATTGAGCAAAATACTAAATAGTATGTCTCATGAGTTCAGAATACATCACTGTAAAACTAGGATTCGATTTAGAACTTAATTCGGTATTAAAACAGTTCACGGAACAAAATAATTGCACTTCAGTTTGATCCGCCAATCTGATAAAATAAGGTCGATTTGTGGATT